>JANLJB010000010.1:0-23909 GCA_026212285.1 Bursera cuneata
CTTCTTTTGCATGCTCTTTGACTTGTTTCCTTCATATTTGAAGGTTTAGAGATGATTTTGATTTATTTTGGAGTCTTGAGTTAAGGATTATTAAAGCAAAATTGATTTACTAGAGAACACTCTTTATTTATTTATATATATATTTTCCAATTGTGAGTATAATATAATTTGATTATGAAAACCTAGTTGCTGAAAATAGGCGAGATAACTGATACTGATTATCCTTGTTACTGATCCTCTGTTTTCTTTTTATTAATATTCCTACTCAACCATCATTTACACAATGCAAAATGGTAAGATTACGAGAATATTAGGCTGTGGGTACCCAAAATACTTGAAAGAAGTTGTACCAAAGAGTGCGACAAAATTCACTGGATGAAGCTTATAGTTAGGCATATGTCGTTATGCTTACAAATTCATTTTGAGTGATAGGTCTGCACCAGGCCACCASAGAGTTAAGAATTGTTTATTTTAGTGACCATTGTTGATGTGTTATGTGGTTCGGCTGCTCAAGAAATTCATTGCATGCTGATAATTCTTTTTTATTTAACAGGAAACGTCTATTTAGGTTGATCAATGAGATATCTACCCACTTTTATGAGTTTGAAACAGAAGGAAAGCCAAAGCCTAGAAAAAGGTAAGCCCACTGATGATGGTGGTGGTAATATGAAGACATATCGTTGATATTAATGCTGCGCCTGATCTCTTTCGTTAGAATCCCCTGGAAACGGTTTTTTACCTCCGGAACTTTTCATCTTTTTGGAGGACCCTTCCGATGAAGACTGATTCTGTGAATCTTGCTCATCCTTGGCCTCATTAAATGGTGGTTGGCGTTGGATATTCAAGTCCAGAGGCTGATTCTCCAAAGTCTTGAAAGACTCATTCCGAGCCGGTCCGAGTTGCACGCCTTCAACAAGATTACTCTGGGCGGAAATTGCCGACGAAGACGATGGTTTTTGGCGATTTACATTACGACTAAAAAACTGATTGAGAAACGTAGCGCCTGACACATTATGGAGATGAACCTCATGACAAGCTGGTCGAAATGGTAGTTCCACCATTAGATTACGATTATAACCAGAACACATGCGTGGAATCGCTTGCGGAGTCTGCCCAAGTTGAGGGTAGTGGAATTGGGGGCCTCTAGGAAAGCTACTTCGAGAACCCTGACCGTTATGCATGAAGGCCGGCATTTTGGAGTCTTCTTTTACTGACATATTCCGACAATTCTGATAATCTTGAGGCTGAATTTCGTCTTCCGGTTCTTCTTTTGGGACTGAATCATCTCTTAAACGAGCTGAACCTTGGGCAGACTTATCAACAAGAGCTGAACCTCGGGCAGACTTATACAGCCTACACAAAACCAAGTTGTCCAGCTGCGAGGAACAATATGAACCCGAAATCATAAGTGAAGTATTATTTCTAAGTTTAACATTGAATTAGAGAGAAAAAAAGCAAGAAATTCACGCTCAGATCCTTGTCTTTTCTCTTCCTCTGGAAAGAATTATCGACTCTAAATTCATGCATAAGCCAGTCAGTCTTGTCACCGTTTGAGTTGTAGAATGCTAATGCCGTCTTGTGTCCAACTGGAGCACCATTATAATTAACAGTTGTATCTCCAGTAGACCTCCAGTACCCATCTCCAGCAGTTCGATTGGGCGTTTTCCCATCCTTGCTCCTCATATCTCTTGATGTAAAGAAATACCACTCGTTCTCTCCATACTCATTCTCTCCATACGACTTCCAGTTTTCTAAATTAATACTAAACGTGTCATCACATCAATCAACACTACAAAATAAATATTAAAAAAAGGACGCAGGCGAATTATTTCAGTTCTGATTTCTGAGCAAGCAATATTAAACCTAAAAATTGACATAAATCCATTCAAGATTCATAGGTAACATCTAACAGGGAAAATTATTTGTATGAACCACATTTTCCATTAAAACTAATAAAAAAGAAATCTTTTTCTGTTGTATCTTGTGCGTAGGTACAAAAAGAAAACGAGCAAAGATATAAACTTCAACGCACGACTTACAGTGGAAGTGAACAAAAAAGATTTGTTCAAGGAACCCAAGACTCAAGAAAGAATAAAAAAGCATATCCATTGCAATTCCTCAGAAACACGAAGCAATAAAACACTAAAAAAAATGAAAAGTAACCTGAAAGTGTTTGAGGATTCTGCTTAAACAACTCGACTACGTTAATCCTGTTGCGTGGCAAAGGTTCACCCATTATCTTTCTTTTCAGGTAAAACTCCACCAGCTCTCCATCGTAGGGCTTGAACCGGTACCCTGTTGGGATCGAATTGAAATAAGCACCTTGACTTTCATCATTAGTACCCTTGAAAGATTCAGCAACAAATGAAGCATCATTGTCACTAGTTTCCTTTCCTGCCGGCTGTCCACCGCTAGGGTCTTGCCCTTCGCATCCCGGCTTCATCTCCTCTAGCTCCAACATTGAAAGCACTCAAGAACAAATAGTTAACAAGGCAAGCTCAGCTCAAGGTTATGAAAGGAGAGAGATTTAAGAGTTAGTTATCAAAGGACATTTGTTTATGCTTTGGTTTCTTTTTATACTACGAATTTCTTTGACTATCACAATCATCTTCTTGGATTGGTCCACTTTCTCACTTCATCAACACCAATCACATTCCATTAAAAGGTTTGATTAGGATTATCAATTTAGTGGGGTCCATTTGTCGGATTGAACTTCAATTTTATTAAAAATAAATCCTATTAACCTCTCTTGGTGGTTTCTTGGGATCTCACATTCCAAATCTCGCAAATATTTATACGTGAGTGAGACCTGAAAAATAAAAATAAGAATAAAAGAGTGGTAATGAAAATATATATCATAATTAATTTTAGTTTTTATTTTACAAAATGACAAGATTTTATTGCATAAATTTTTAAATATGGCCTATTTATTTTTAAAAAATCAATTTTATTCAAGTAATTCTCTTACTTCTTGTTAAGAAGATGAGTCATACCTGATAAAATTCCTTATCTAAACTTAGATTAATGATAGAGAAGTAATATATTTGATATATAAAATGAAATGTGGGTCCACATTTTGAGAAAAAAAATAAAAATAAAGATGAATAGTGTATGATTTAAGCAAAGAGAGTTCCTCAATAAATAGATAAAAATACGTAAGAAATCTCACACCATTAGAACATCCCAGAGAAAACCAACTGGTACACATTGTAAGTGCTAAGACAAGTCATAAGCAGAACCCATTTACTCCCCTTGAGGCAAATCTTGGACTACAATTAAAAACAATATAATCATTATTATTGTATAAGGTTTGACAATATCTTCTTGGACTAACTGATTACCAATGTATGCCTGAAAAGTAAATCAAGTTACTAGCTGCAAAATCACTAAAGCACATGAAAGCTCTGATAACAGCCAATGGGAGCTCTGGTTTTCTGTCGAGAAAGTAACCCCTCCACAAAACTGGGCTGCTTTAATCTGCTTCAGTCTCACATGAAAAATAAACAACTTGAATTCTTTGTAAGTGGAGCAAGACACCTACCACAACACCATAACTTCTTTCCTGTATCAAATACATTTGACTCCCAGTAATCATCAACCACATAGCTAGCACTAGTTAATAACTTTATTATGGAATGACTGTATCTATATTTGTCTTCTGGTTCTGAGATATGACTAATTGCCTGCTGCCTAAGTGTATTGGTAGCTCAGTGAAGAGAAAAAATCAAAAGAAATGTTCACAGTGACGGGTTTTATTATTTGTTGATCAATATACCTTGTTTACTTAGATATATTCTTTCCAAAGACACATCTATTTGTTGTAATTAGTCCAACAAGGCAACAACGATGCCCTTTACCTTAAGTCTTGCGATGGTATATGGCAGGAAGCAAGCTTACCCCCTGTACTATTAAATTAGAAAAGAGAGTACTTCCTATGAATTTCAAGGTCCATAGTTGCAGGAAAATACTAATACCCCAACAAGAGAGTTAGTTACTTCATATCAATTTGAAGGTCCATATTCATAAACAGAGTGCGGGCATGCATGCATGCATCTGAGTAACCATTAATGCCTGGAGGAACACAAACACAGCATTGTCCCACTTGCCATTCTGCAGAAGCGCAGAGGAATCTAGCATCGCATTCTCTACCACAAAACTGAATCTGAAATAACTTCTACTGCCTCAGAATGCGTTTAGTTACTGGTACATCAGAAAGATGAGAGTGGTGTCAATGGGCTGCCATAGGGGTTCATTGGCTACTGGTGGCCCGTGGGCAATGAAGTATGCAGATTTTTTTCTGTTTTAGGGAGCAACCTAATCTAATCAACCAAAGCCAATCGGCAGAACCAAATCTAATCAACCAAAGCCAATTGGCAGAACCTAATCTAATCAACGAAAGCCAATTGGCAGATTCATTGTTCTATTACGTGATTTCTAACTATCAATTAAAGATGTCTTCTAATAATGTGAGGTTTTTATTTTAATATATGCATTCTTAAACTAATTTATGCATGAAGCAAGAAAAGCAAAATGCAAAATCAAATGGAAAGCAAAGCAGGAGTTTAGACAGATTTGCCCACTAAAGCTGACCGAATCATATGATATAAAATGTTTATAGCTGCATTTAATTATGTAATCAGGTCTAGGATGACCAAGCTATGCAAAATCAGTCTCACACCCAATGAAGAGATTCATTTTGGTCGATTCTCTATAGTTGCGCATCCTGAGCCTGATCACATAATTCTTCAGAGATTCATTGTGGTTGATTCTCTGTTTCTCTAATACACCTCTTTTTATACCACAAAATACCGTTTCACATTGAAGAATCTACGGACAATTACTCTGCAACTCTTCCTGTTTGTTCCTCTACCAACACCTCTTTTCTGAAGCATCTACATTCAGTAAATCGGCGTATTTTAGGGACAGGTAAAAACAAAATGAATAAATTAAAATAAAAAATCTGTCATAAACTTAGGAGACTATTGATATTACTAGATACTATATGGTATTCAGAATATAAAATTTTGTATCTAAGTCGACTGAAGCTATACTTTGATAAAAGAAGTTAGTTTAGTTCGGAGTTAAAATGTAGCTTTCAGGATGTGGCATAGAAGCCATAACAAAAGAGAGCATAGCACATTCATCAAAAGAGGTGTCTAAAGGCATTTGTGTCGCCCATCAAAAGAGTTGTTTAAGGACAGTTGTGTGCTGACCACCATGGGTACGCAGTGCATGTTTGCATTGCGGCCATGCATCTTATTCGTAGTAAACCAGCTGAAGCGCCTATGCCATTCTGCATCGGAGCAATGGCACCTAGCATCATATCCTCTATCACACACTGAATCTCAGATAACTTGGTAATACTTTTCTAACTATCAAATTTCTCGCTTAAGTAGGACCTGTTGTGGCTTTCAAATTTCAACCTGAATATGTTATCAAGTCTCATGAACCTTTTCTTTTTGGCCTTTACAAATTAAAGATAGTATCCTTCTAACTTAACTAAATTGACTTGACACCTTTGCTGGCTGCTTATTGATGGACGATATACGTGAAATTAAAATAAATTATAAATAGTGAAATTTGCATAATATTAAGAAACACCTGACTTGATCCTAAGTTTTAGGTAATTATGCCATTTCGACCAAAGTTTATTTTAATATTACAAAAAAAAAAAAAAAAAAAAAAAAAACCATCGAAAGGCATAGAATCACGCTGCCAAATTAGACAGGGGCTGCATCNACCAAATTTTATTTTAATATTAAAAAAAAAAAAAAAAAAAAAAAAAAAAAAAAACCATCGAAAGGCATAGAATCACGCTGCCAAATTAGACAGGGGCTGCATCTTCTGATCATCTTGTACCATGTCTACACCTTCTTGTATCTGGAAAAGAAGAAAAAAGAAAATACATCAATATTTCAAGAGAATGAAAACAAATGTTCAAGAAAATGTAAAGATGAATAGTATATAATTTAAGCAAAGAGAGTTCCTTAATAAATAGATAAAAATACTCAAGAAATCTCACACCATTAGAACATCCCAGAGAAAACTAACTGTTGTAGACAAGGGCTGCATCACCTTCAAATCCTGATCATCTTGTACATTATCTACACCTTCTTGTATATGAAAAAGAAGAAAAAAGAAAGCACATCAACATTTCAAGAGAATGAAAACAAATGTTCAAGAAAATGTAAAGATGAATAGTATATGATTTAAGCAAAGATAGTTCCTCAACAAAAGATAAAAATACTCAAGAAATCACACACCATTAGAACATCCCAGAGAAAACTAACTGGTGCGCATTGTAAGTGCTAAGATAAGTCATAAGCAGAATCCATTTACAATTGCATTAATCACATGTAACTAGGCCTAGGATGACCAAGATACACAGAATCAGTCTCACACCAGTGAAGAGATTCGTTGTGGTTGTGGTTGATTCTGCGTAGTTGGTCATCCTGAGCCTGATCACATATTCTTCTAATTGCTCATTGAAGTTCTTGATGAAGATGATAGATGGTTACCTTGCCTATTTATACAAGGCCTAAAAGATTTATTTGAGTTTTATCTTTTTGTTTTAGGACTTATCTTCATTTTTTTATTAATTATCTTAGGTAGGATTTTTATCCTTTATCTATAACAACATTTTGAGTTTATCAAGATTTATTTTATTAGAATTTATCTTTGGTTGGATTTTATCTTTATTTTTTAGGAATATCTTTATGTTATAAGATTTATCTATGTGAAGTTTTATTTTTTATTTTTTAGTCTAAACCTAATCCTGATCATCTTGTACATTATCTACACCTTCTTGTATCTGGAACAGAAAAAAAGAAAAGAAAAGGCATCAATATTTAAAGAGAATGAAAACAAATGTTCAAGAGAATATTTTTAACTTTGTGATGGAGACCCATTTACCTAAGTAAATTGAATCGTCGATTATTACGTTGCGGGAAGGAATTATGGGTGAGCCTCACTATCATTAGAATCACCGGGAAACGGCTGGGGTGGTGGCTTATTCAAATCCATGGGCTGATTCCTGAAAGCACCATACGCATTCTGAGCCTGATTAAATGGTACGAGTTGCATACCTTCACCAAGATTACTTTGGGCAGAAACTCCTGACGAGGACGGTTGTTCTGGTGTTTGCTTCAAGTCTAGAGGTCGAGACGCCCTAGCATCATACGCATTCTTGGTCTGATTAAATGGTCTAAGTCGTCTGACATGCATATCTTCATTCTTCACCAAGGTTACCATGCGCGGAAATTCCTGACGAAGACAATGGTTCTTGCAGAAACTTCGGAAAACACTTGAAAAAATGATTATCAGGCAGAGCCTCAAAAGTCTCGAGAGATGCGGCGACATACTCATTCAGAAGTTGAACCAAAGTCTCGCTCCGGCTGCCTTCACCAATATTACGATCCAGGGGCTGATTCCTGAAAGCACCATAAGCATTCTGAGCCTGATTAAATGGTCCGACTTGCATACCTTTACCAAGATTACTTAGGGCGGAAACTCCTGAAGAGGACAGTTGTTGTCATGTCTGACTCAAGTCCAGAGGCCGCGACGCCATAGCACCATATGCTTTCTGGGCATTAAATGGTCTGAGTCGCCTTACATGCATTCCTTCACCAAGATTACCACGCGTGGAAATTCCTGACGAAGACAATGGTTCTTGCAGAATCTTTGCAAAACACTTGAAAAACTATTGTCAGGCAGAGCCTCCAAAGTCTCGAGAGACGCAGCGCCATACTTATTCGAAAGTTGAACCAAAGGCTGGCTTCGGCTGCCTTCCCCAATATTACGATCCAGGGGCTGATTCCTGAAAACACCATACGCATGCTGAGTCTGATAAAATGGTCGGAGTTGCATACCTTTAACAAGATTACTACAGGCGGAAACTCCTGAAGAGGACGGTTGTTTTGGTGTTTGACTCAAATCCAGAGGCCGCGACGCCCTAGCACCATATCCATTCTGGGCATGATTAAATGGTCTGAGTCGTCTGACGTGCATAACTTCACCAAGATTACCATGCGCAAAAATTCCTGACGAAGACAATGGTTCTTGCAGAATCTTCAGAAAACACTTGAAAAACTGATTATTAGCAGAGCCTCCAATGTCTCGAGAGACGCAACGCGATACTCATTCGGAAGTTGGACCGAAGGCTGGCTACGACTGCCTTCACCAATATTATGATCCAGTGCCTGATTCCTGAAAGCACCATATGCATTCTGAGCCTGATTAAATGGTTCGACTTGCATAGCTTCACCAAGATTACTACGGGCGGAAACTCCCGACGAGGACGGTTGTTGTGGTGTCAAACTCAAGACCAGAGGCCGCGACGCCCTAGCATCATACTCATTTTGGCCCTGATTAAATGGTCTGAGTCGTCCGACATGCATACCTTCATCAAGATTACCATGCACGGAAATTCCTGACGAACACTATGGTTCTTGCAGAAATTTGCAGAACACTTGAAAAACTGATTATCAGGCAGAGCCTCCAAAGTCTCGAGAGATGCAGCGCCATACTCATTCCGAAGTTGAACCAAAGGCTGGCTCCACATTCAGCGGATCCACATTTACATTATTCTGATAGTAATCATTAGCTCGGGGTCTAGATGTAAGTCTCTCTTAGTTGACGATTATTTAAAGTTTGTCATCATTTTCCCTACATTACCGATTCCGAAGAAATGATTGACCTTCTTGTAATTTTCTTGTTGACTAGCCGGGATATACTTGGCCAGGAGGTAGCCGGGGCCGCACGGTCTGCGTTGATGGAAACATGCAGAAGAAGCTCGGCAGAATGTGTTGACTGGAGTGTAAATTTGAGGAATAAAGTCAAATCTTGAATGGTACATTACTTTCTTATGTTAATTCTGCCAATTATTTACCCGTTTGCTGTTTTATAGCTGTACCCTACTATCCTACTACGTGGCACTGACATCAACAGATCAAAGGGAGCTTAACAGTTAATCGATGCTTTTAGTAGTCCATTGACGTTGTAGTCTTCAGTTTTAGTCAATAAACTTTGCACCATTTTTTTAATACTTGTTTGCTCCCTTCAATGGATTTTCAACTATCAGCAGCCACCTCAGAGCCGTTTAATTACATCTGTTTCAGTAATTAAGCTGCACTTTTTGACTAAGTCCACAATGCTGTAGTTTTGGCGAAGGCCATGGTCCCAAAAACCTCATTTTGAGAACCTCCAATAAAGACCTTTAGTATTTACTCCCAACAGCCTTTGGGCTTTACCTCCAGTATTTAGAGCTATTCAAGCCCAATAAATCTCTTCGGCAACCCAAGCTCATATGCTTACCTTATCATACATCAATAACAACATGGCAACGCAAGTCAATCATCAGCATATATGAAAATGTCTTAAGGAAACTCCTTGATGCCCTCTAACCCTGCCTTGTTAAACAGAGTTGGTATCATAGCAGGTAGCCAGCACACCCCTGTACTATGAAATTGGAGAAGTGTCACTGCCTATCAATTTCAAGGTCCATATTTGCAGGAAAACGCCAATATCCCAACAAGAAAATAGAGTTTTTTTTTTTAAATGTATTCTTAAACAAATTTGTTTCACATTATGCACTGATAAGCTATGAATTTTACACTTGTAGAAGATGATTTCAAAATCTAGGACAAGATCATAACGTGTGCTTGAGACAACATTCTTCAAAAGATTTTTGAGAAGTTCTGTAATGAAGCAGGAAAAGCAAATTGCAATGCAGAAAGTACAAATTCAGAGGCACTAGAGAAAGCTAAAATTGACTTTTGCATTAGATGGAAACTAAAACAATCAAATGCTACATCCACTGGTTTTGACAAAAATGAAATTACATACTTGGGTACATGTGTTGATAAAGATTTAAAGCCTCACTCACGCATACTGAGCTATCAAAAGCAAACACTAAATGAAAACATAATACTTCACATCCCACCAATCCCTTGGCTGCAATGTTGAGCACAGACAAGAGGAAAGCTAACTATATCAGTACGCAGGTAATCAGTGTAAGCAATCTGCAATCTGATCCATGAAAAACATAAGTGATCCCGGTGAAATGCAGCTAAGATAAATAAAAATCGAAGCCTCCAAAGCAATGTGAGCTTATTCTTTCACTGACACCAAGAATAAGCACCCCGGATATCAAATGAAGTTACTAGTCCCAGTTGACATCAAAATGTCAAACACGTACAAATAACTGCAGCAGCAAGAACTTGGAAAGCTTCAACGATGTCTATCTCATCCATGAGTGTTAACAGCTTCCCACACCAGATTCTTTGGAATTGGATTAGAGAAATCTCGAGCCTGCAAGGCTGCAGCCCGAAGGGTCCCAATTGTCATTGCATTGGCCTTCAAGAATGAAGCACTATCGTACTGCAAATTATGCTTCTTGCAGAGCTCCTTAACAAAGGGTGAAATTCTCCTAAGATGGCATCGAGGCAATCGAGGAAACAAATGGTGCTCAATCTGAAACTGTAATCCACCATGAAACCAGTCCATCCAAGACGAGCAGTTTATATTAAGTGTGCCCTTAGTTTGCTCGCGAAACCAATCATTTGCACAAGGTGGACCAACATATACGCTAGACGAGAAATGATTCAAACAGAATTGAACATGTTGAATGCCAGTAACAGAAAAGCTAGCAACAACAAACATTACTCTCTCACCCCAGTTGGGTAGGCAGGAAACAACCAAAGGATACCAAATCCAAAAAGAGAGAAGCCCCAAAATTTCCTGAACCCTGTTGGGCACATTCTTCTTGGAGAACAACAGGATAAATGATTGAGCAAAAAGATTAATTCTTGCAAAACACATGACAGGATAAAATGTCCAGTGCTGGTAGCTAACCAAGAATCTGCTAACAGAATCAAAATTCATCTTCCTTTCATAAAAACATGACCTAATGGAATTGAATAGTTTCGAAGATACCGCAAAAAAAGGCATGTGCTGTAGATCCGGATCGAAGTCAAGACTATTGCAGGCAATGTGATGAGCGTTGTGGTTCCATTTCCACCACTCAATACTAATCCCCGCCAGGCAATTCCCAGATAAAATCTGCACCAGACGATTAAACCTCGGACTTGAGGTGATCTTGTAATGCCCAGAATCATGACCAACCCACCCACTTTGAATCCATAAGAACCCCATTAACCCACCAGAACACAGATGCATCCATGTACTCTCACAGCATAAAACACCATAAACACTCACAACAAACAGCATTGCCGTGAAACACAGTGTATACAACACAGTATGGCCTTTCTTTTCAAACAAACCCATCTTCGAAAACTCAGCCGCAAGCCTTCTGTAATCTTTTGAAACTTCAGAGACTGAATAGTCCTTGAGATAATACCCAGTAAAGAACTTGTCAAGATACTGCCAAGCAGAGCCAGGATGGTAGGCAACAAAAGCGTCAGTAACATCTTGACCTGCAAGACTGAGGAGTGGAAGCTCACCACCAGGGTGGTCATTTTTCCATTCTGATACGTCATAGATCTTGCCCTGGATGGAGATCCAGAGATCTCTAGGCTGGTTGTGAGCCTTGAGCTCTTCCTGTGAAATGTACTTCTTTGAAGCAGCCATGGAAACAGAGAGAGATCTGAGAGTGAGAACAGAGTGAACCAGCTTCTCTCCCTCTCTCTCGCTCTCTCTCTATTTAGTCAGTTGTGTGATAGTGGATGTGCGGACTCTTATGAGTTATTGAGTTGAGTGTTTCCTCTGAATTCGTACTATGTTGGGTTGTTTTGAAGGTGAAGGTGAAGGTGATGGTGATGGTGAAGAGTTGGGTTATCACAGCCAAGCAATTTGAAGAAGCGCAATCATGAACGAATCTTGGCCAATTGGGTAACCATTCAATTCTACAAATAAATAATTTCAATATCGACAAATATAAATTATAATATTATAGTTTTAAATAGAGGCTATAAAATAATATTTGATTTTTTTTTGGTACCTACATGTTTTCTAAGAATGAAAGATGGTATCCGATATTATTCTTTAATATAATATATATAAATATTTTAATTATTTAGGATTAAAGACCGATAAATTTATAATTTTATCAGCCTATTTTATTATAATCATGATATCTAAATTTTGTTAATGTCTAATTATTTTTTAATATTTTCATTGATTTTGATAATTTTTGAAATAACCCCTTATAGTATTTTTTAAATTATTATAAGCATTGAATTGAAGTTGTTTTATATATAATTGGTTTAAATAGGAATCAATAATCCATTGATTAAGGTTGACATTATTGTCCAAAACCTGCCAAGTTGTTCAGTTAAGGGATGCTTTGCTGTTGCCAAAATTAAGGTTGGTTAGATGCTAAGAAATGAGAGACACCCTAGGCTTTGAATGGTGGTTTTGTTTTGGTTAATATTAAGAATAGAAGGAGACTGGTAGGCTTAGGTGAAACGAACCAAGGCAACAAGTCTCCTCATTGTCCACTCCTAAAGCATCGCCATTCCTCAACTCTATGTTATTTACTTTCTCGACAATACTAAATTATTTTTCCAAACAGAACGCGACCACCAACGCCAAGCAAACAACACAATTTCATGATTTTCATCCATAGAATATTCCACCTGGAATATGCTACTTTATTATTATATCTATTCATTGCCATAAATATCTATCCATGAATTTGTTTTAAATTCAAAAATATCCGAACTACTGCTCTTCACGATATAAAAAGATTAATCAATTGAAGCAAAAACAAACGAACGGCCACAAAGTTGGTCGTTCTTTTGAAAGCAGATGGGCAGATAGGATACCTTTCGTTTTAAAGCAGCTGTTGATGCCTTGATGCCTCGAGTACGACAGCTGTGTTTGATAACGTTTTCTATTCAAAACTGCTTTTTATATCAACCAAAAGTGCTTCTACTTTCTACCGGGGTAAATACNTAGACACCCCCGAGGTTTGGTCTAAGTAACATTCTCACTCCTGTTATTAATAAAGTAACATAGACACCTCCAGAATTGGAAAATATGGGGTCTTAACCCATAAAAATAGGGGTTTTAATGTTATTTAAAATATCAAAATGGGGGTTTTTATGTTACTTTATGAATAACAGGGGTGAGTTTGTTACTTAGATCAAACCTTAGGGGTGTCTATGTATTTATCCCCTTTCTACCTTATTGAAAAGGTTGGTTGCTGCTACGTGTTTCGTAGTGTTCGATTAAAATATATATATTATTTTCTTAATAGTTAATGGTACTAATTTGGCGCTTAACGATTTTTAATTTTTCTTTGCTTTTGTCGTCCNGACAAAGCACTCAAAAGGTACAATCAAACAATAAGAACTTATTTTTGTTGATAAAGAAAAGCTTGCTTCCCAGTTGCGCAAAACAAAGAGGAACCTAACCCATGGCCTAAATTAGCATCCGTGTAGGCCCACAAGAGAGCCCATTTAATCATTAATAATGGGGCTCTATAACCCATTTCTAAAAGAAGTTGGCCGAAACAGAACCGGATTCTCTCAAGTCTCACGCAAAAACGAAGAACAGTTTTTTTTTTTTTTCTTTTTCTTCAGAAATTTAAAAGAAAGAAAGATGAAAGATTAATTGATGAAACAAAAAAAAACAAATTCCATAAAATCGAAAAATGGCGGAGAAACCTCAAACAGTGCAAGTTCTGTATTGCCCCATATGTTCTCTCCCAGCAGAGTACTGTGAATTCGGTCCTCATTTTGAGAAATGCAAGCCTTGGTTGATCAAAAACGCTCCTCATCTATACCCAGATCTTCTTATAGGTAATTCACTACATACCCTTTATTAACTATCCTAACTTTACCATTTGACGAATTGAAAATTAAGTGTTTTAATGTGATTTATGCTTTTAGAGGCTAACGAAAAGAAGGCTGATAAGATTTCCTCACAGCTCCAATCAGTTGGGTTATCTTCAGGTGTAGCTGAGGGAGCTATAGGTGAGCTCCTTCAATGGTTTTTTATCTCTTATTTTTGCATTGAAGATTCTAAATCTTTTATGTTTGTTTTGGTTGTTAATTTCAGGGGAAGCGTCATCGTCTAAGGAAGAAGAAGTTAAACGTTTACCTGGTGGTAAAATAAAGAAGAAAGTAAGACTTCTTTGCTTACCTTATTTTGCTTATATGCTCTTACATATAATATAGTTTCATGAGCCTCCATCACTTGTATCTAGTTCTAGAGTTTGAAATGATCACTTACTCTTCTAGTTGGATTTCTAATTGGTCGAGGATCAGTCTATTTTTATTTTCGAAAGTGCATAGTTGTTGGGTTCTGCTATGTGTTTTCAATTTTCTCACATCTTATGCTTCATCTTTTCCTATTGTAATTAGGCTTAAAAGACATAGCCATCTATCCTATGTGTAACTATCTCTGAAAATTGCTATTGGTTTTCTACTTTTGACTGATTTGCGAGTAGAATTTGTAGCTTTTATTATTATTTGTATTCTTCCTAATGAAAGGGATAGTTTTAAAAGGAACTAATGGTAATTTGTTTTTATTAATATCTTGTATTAATCTTAAATAACCTTCAGATAAAGAATAGTATTAAGAGAAACTAATGTTAATTTGTTGACGCACAAGTGGCCCACTTTGTTGGAAATGTGAATGTAATTCTCACTTATGTAGCCCTCAAAGTAACGTGGTTAGATGACTTGCCCTCAAAGTAACATGGTTAGCTGACTTCGGAAGTGTGAAAAGAAAAGCAGTTGGGTGCCATTTTACTTTCTTACATTGACTATTGCCAATTTGAGATACTTTTTTGCCTAATCGAATTAAGTCATATTATTAGAGTATTTCATGATTACATTACCTTGTAAGAATGATATTGATGTGAGCCAGAGGGCTTAGTGTTACAAGTTATTCATATGATGCCGTTTTGTTATCATTTTTTATTAACAAAATTATAGCTATTATTTTATATAACCTCGCTTGTTAATGGTTTTGATGCTATCTCAAATATAATAAAGTGAATGATACAAACTTTATATCTTATTCATAGGACAAACAAGAAGTTGTTATCGAAAAAGTTGTACGCAACAAGCGCAAATGTATCACGATTTTGAAAGGATTAGACCTATTTGGTAAAGAGATATGCTGGTGTTACTGTCTCTGGACTCTTACATCCAATAACTGAATTGGATGCTTAGTTAATTTTGGAGTTGCATCATTTTTTTATCAGGTATTAAACTTAGTGATGCTTCTAAGAAACTTGGGAAAAAGTTTGCAACTGGGGCATCCATTGTTAAGGTATGTAAAATGTGTAGTTAGCCTTTTTCATTTTTGTATTTGGAGTTTCTGACAATCTACTGCTTTTAGGGGCCAACTGAGAAAGAGCAAATTGATGTTCAAGGAGACATATCATACGACATTGTGGAATTCATTACAGACACCTGGCCTGCTGTAATTTTTCAAAGTTTTATTTATTTTTTTCTGCTTTGAAATATAAATGGTTGGTCTCCTAAGATTTTTTTTTCTTTATTTTATTATTAATTTTCTTCCCGCATAGAAACATGAACCTCCTGCATTAAACATGTAGGATGACATTCTTCAAAATCTACTTGATTTTGCACTATGGGGACTAAACAAAACCGTCTTATCCTAAGTTGTTGACTCGCATGAAGTTTTACTCTTTGCTACTCTTTGCTCAAGATTTTTGGAAAAGACCCTGAAACTTAATAGTTCAATTCCTCAGGCATGAAGTTTTACTATTTGGTCTTGAGGTTTTTGGACCGGAAACTTTAACAGGTCGATTCCTCATAGCTATCAGAATGAGATCTATTTTAATTTCGTTAGGGAGGACATTCAAGAGTCAAAATGTTGCCGGAAATGTTTTTTTTGTGTTTAATACTCTATTCTTTTATACCTTGTAGTTCATTACACTTTTTAATGAAAGAGTTAATATAAAAGCTACAAAATGATAGTATGCCTTTGTTTATTGTCATGGTTGAATGAGGGGCACAAATGATTACCTATAAGGAGTGTTTATATTCATATATAATCTTTTATTGCGTTGAGACATGAGAAGTTATTCTAGTTATTTATTGACTCTGGGTTTTAAGTTAAATTCTCCTTCCTGAATAGATACAGGGATTATTGAAATATTTTACCAATTTCTTCGATGCTATAAGAGAATTTGAACGAAGTTCACTCAAATGGATTGGGAAGCAATTTATTTAATTAGTTATTTATTCCTGATTGTGCTTTTTATTTACTTTAGTTGCCGATCTTGTTGGTGTACACTAAGTATGTGTACTAACGGTGATTCTTCTCTAGCTAAGCAATACTATAGGAATTTTCCATTCTCTGGGCTAAATTTTGTGCCTCTGTGCCATTTCAGGTGCCTGAAAGTGCTATTTACTTCATTGAAGATGGTAAAAAAGTTGCGGCAGCCTGATGTCAGAGATTTTGAAGGGAACCTAGGCTGATTTATGAACTGATGACAGCTAATTGATAAGCTACTTGTGTTTTGATGGAATGTAGCTTCTAAAGTTACTTTAGCTGGATGCATTCGGTTGATATCTACCATGTCCCGCACATAGAAATTCTGTGTCAGTGGAGTTTCACTGGCTTCTGATTGGGTTGTTATTAATAGTTTCCTCTTGCAGTGCACATATAAATATAATGCACTAGAAGTATATTTTCCTTTTCCTCTCCGAGCATTGATCAGTTGGACAGAATTTTCATAACCTCGGTTTGATTTATGAATGAGCATTTTAGCAAAATTCAAACATAGATGTACAAACTTAAGGTAAACAAGATTTAGGAGGTGAATATACACAAATTAATTTAGTTAATTAAAAATAATGAGATATAAATAACTTCGTATCAGATTGTATACAAAATTATAGATACGTTATAGTTGAAATTGGATTAGAGTTCATGGGTGTTTGAAGGTGCAGAGTATGAGTAAGCCATGTTTACCATTATCTACGATTGGATTGAAGAATGCATCAAAACTTTGGTTTAATCATCTTCACTAGGATTTCAAGCCGTCGAATGTAAGAAACAAAAAGTATTTTATCAATTATTTTTATTTACATGAACAGAGTTGTTGTCTTCCAAAGCTATGATCCTCGTTTATCCCGTCTAGTTGAGGAAAACAAATTTTAAATCACACGTGGCTACACGAGATCAAAATAAATAAATAAATAAATAATAGATGTTATTATTTATTATTCCTAAATTTTTAACTTTTTAAGCATGAGTATGGGCATAAAATAATAATCGCAAATATAGACAATCTTGCAGTAGTAGCGAAAGTGACAAGGTTTCGAGATAAAACGAATATACCTTTTTGTTTCTCGTTTGATTCTTCCTTGGAAGACGGTAACCCAAAAACCACCTCACTCCACTTCACTCTTCTCTTCTCCAAACCCTTCAGTAATAAGTTTTTCTTTTTTATCTCTATTTTCGACCGACTCTGCAACTGCTACACATTTTTGTCAAGGTACTCGATTGTCTCTGAATTACTATTGCTTTGGTTTTTGTATTTTATCAAGCAACAAAGATGTTTTAACTGTTAAAAACGAGTTGGGTTTCAGTTATAACATAAACCCAGAATTTGTATGAGCCAAGGATCACTTAGGTGTTGAATTTTTTTTTTTATGTACTCTTTTTATTATTCAATCACTGCATTTCGACGGATTTTACCGCCTCTCAATAGAGTTCTATGTTTGTGAGAACTGCATAATTGAAATCATTTGTCTTTCTCGGATGAGCCTCACTTATTCGAATTGATATGAGTTAGATGTTTGCTTGTTTTTGAGTTAAAAAGAGTTTGGGATAACGGAATCATAAGTTTGTTTAGCATGCTTATAAAGCATAAAATAAATGATAAAGAAAAATCCTACATAGTGAGTAGATGGTCAATTGCTAGCATTTAGTGTTACATGACATTGCTATTACTTCATATTGATCTGCTGCTTAAAGAAGTCCTTTTTGGAGTCTGGCAGAGCAGCATGTGTGAACTGTTTTTGGACTTTTTGGGTAGGAGGGCAAACATACATTTGACCTAATAAACTAGTATCTTATTGTACTTCTTATTGCTGCTTCTAAGATAGTTGTGTTACTTGCGTGAATCGTAATATATGGTTTTCTGCTCTCATTCCTTCATGGAGCCTTGTTATGAGTTCCTCACTCTTGAATCTATTAAGCATTGTGCATGCACATTATGCCTGCTTTTACAGAATACCTTATGTGGCATTTAGAATATTTTCTTCTCTGAATCTTAGTTTCAAAATACCTTGATACTAAACTTGCTTGGCCATTTTGATAACTTGCAGGTGTATGTGCTTATATTTGAGTGGAATCGGACATTAATATGGTGCATTTGCTTTCAACTTCATGCTCTTTGAAAGTCCCCTCTTGCCGCAAACGTTTCTACCAACCATTGAACCATGCCCCAGTTGTATTTCCTACCTCTTTTGCTGTCAAAACTTCCAAATTTCCGGTTCGCAGGGTTGTCCTGCTAGGAGCAAGACCACAAAGAAGCACTACTGTGTATGCAAGCACTTACCCCTTAAGGCAAGAAGCCCCAACTCAACCGCACTCTGGTTTGGATCAGTCCTCCAATGACCCATCCAAGTCAAAGCGGGTCATGGTCATTGGTGGAGATGGCTACTGTGGATGGGCCACTGCCCTACACTTATCCAAAAAAGGTTATGAGGTTGCTATTGTTGACAATCTTATCCGGCGCCTTTTTGACCACCAACTTGGTCTTGATTCCTTGACCCCTATTGCCTCCATCCATGACCGGCTTCGTTGTTGGAAATCTCTTACTGGAAAAACTATTGAGCTCTATATTGGTGACATTTGTGACTTTGAATTCTTGTCAGAAACCTTTAAATCATTTGAACCTGATGCTGCGGTCCATTTTGGGGAACAGCGGTCTGCCCCTTATTCAATGATTGACCGGTCAAGAGCTGTATTTACTCAGCATAATAATGTAATCGGCACACTGAATGTTCTCTTTGCTATTAAGGAATTCAGAGAGCAATGTCATTTAGTGAAGCTTGGGACAATGGGAGAATATGGAACTCCAAATATTGATATAGAGGAGGGTTATATAACAATTACTCATAATGGAAGAACAGATACTCTACCTTATCCCAAGCAAGCCAGCTCTTTCTACCATCTGAGTAAGGTTCATGATTCAAACAACATAGCATTCACTTGCAAGGCTTGGGGAATCAGAGCCACTGATCTGAATCAAGGAGTGGTTTATGGGATGAGAACAGATGAGACTGCGATGCATGAAGAGCTTTGTAATAGGTTAGACTATGATGGTGTCTTTGGTACTGCTTTGAATCGTTTTTGTGTTCAGGCTGCTGTTGGTCATCCACTTACGGTATATGGGAAAGGGGGACAGGTAAAATTTCTTTATCCAATAGTACCATATCATTGCTGGACTGCATGATTTCTTTTCTGTCTGTACTCATTGCTGAAAAAATTCTTAATTCCCTTATTTAGATGCTAAGAAGGAAGTATATTTTATTACATTTAGTCACCCAGCTCTGTCCTCTACCAAATCTGCAAGTATTAAATTGTTTCTTAAGCTTCTTTAAAAGCCTCTTTAGGATATGGACAGCTGGAAGGTCAATGTGAAATGTGATTATTTCTCATAGTTTCTTTTAATGAAATTTTGCATTCAAATCAAGGGATGGAAAATAAAAAGCTGTATGTTCTTATTTGTAATTCTGTAATACACATTACATACAGATATTAAGGTCTAGACATAAAATCTGTCAAATTGCTGTTATACAGGGTCTGAACCAATGCAGTTAAACCACTTTATTCCTTTTTAACTAGAGAATTTGAAATTTGGGTCCGTGTTCATCCAAGAAGGTGGCACCTAAATTTAGTTATTCACAGCCTTGCACCGGCACCATTTGAATAGGTGAATATGTTGTATTTGTGTATATTTATAAGGGAATACAACTGTCCTTTCAAGCAAGAGAAACTCTGCATATTTCTCTGGTATTGCTTTTAACTATGCATTGAGTATATATTTGTCTTGCTAATTAAGTGCTTCTTATAATCTTCTTTTTCTCTCTCTTTTTATATTAATTTCAGACTAGGGGTTACCTTGACATAAGAGATACAGTTCAGTGTGTTGAACTTGCCATCGCAAATCCAGCACAACCTGGTGAGTTTCGGGTCTTCAATCAGTTCACTGAGCAGTTTTCTGTCAATGAATTAGCTGCCCTAGTCACAAAAGCAGGAGAGAAATTTGGGCTTGATGTCAAAACCATATCTGTTCCCAACCCAAGAGTAGAGGCAGAGGAGCATTATTACAATGCAAAGCACACTAAACTCATTGAATTGGGACTCAAACCACACCTTCTTTCCGACTCTCTTCTTGACTCATTGCTCAACTTTGCTATTCAGTACAAGGATCGTGTTGACTCAAAACAGATAATGCCCACTGTTTCTTGGAGAAAAATCGGGGTCAAGACAAAGACTGTTGCAGCCTAGTCAAGTAAAGGGGAGTAGAGGTATTGAAGTGATTGTACCCCTTTTTGTTCAGTCGTGCTGCAGTTTACGGATAATGTATTCTGTCACTGGTCAGCTGTAATCTAGAGGTTTTTGATCATGGCTAATTGGTTGTAAGCCTAAAGATCATATCTCTCGTGTCGGAATCTAAGATTATAGAGTGAGCCTTGAATTTACCTGGAGAATGCTGTGTATTTTTGTCACTTTGATAAATAAATCAATTTTACGTGATGGATTTCAAAGAAAAGTCAGATGAGTTCTAATCACATATTTTTGGCTTTTGACTGACAAATTGGATGTAAGATGCTCATGTTTCGGGCTATTTTGCATTTAACTCACTGTGATTTTTTTAATATTGAGGGTTACCTGCATCTCTCTCACTGAGATGAATGAGAGAAGGTTAACCAACATATGTGAAATAAATAAATCGAGATTAGCGAAAAAGGAAAATCGGAAAAGTAACAAAGTATTTAGCATTACTTTGCTAAAAATTAAGTAAATATCGGGAAAGAGAAATCTTGTCAGACTCGTATAGATATTTTTATTACAGAGATAAGCTCTTCACATAAAACGCAACTCATCTGAAAAAGGTGGCCCGGCAACTTTCACATTACATTTTAATTCAATGCCACTTTCATTGGGTCTCCAATTGAAAAGTATCACGGCCATGCTACCGGAAAGCCGTAAGCTTTGTTGTATTCTAGTATGTTGACAACTTTCCCCATGTAACACGAATTTGACAGCTTAGTCATTCCATAGCAAACAGCCAGGGCTCAACTTTTTCAAGCTAATTTTTTTCTATATATTTTCTAATTGAATAGTTATGTTTCCTGGCACTCATGGGAACATCACATTCGTGAATTAATGCTATTAACAGCTCTGTTGCAAGATGGGTTTTGACAATTTTCCCTGACGAAGTCGAGTACAATCGAGGTTAATTCGTCCTGATGTGAAGTGTACTCGTGATCAGCTCCTTCTATGATATGCAGTTTATGATTAGGTATAAACTTGTTGAACTCCAAAGCATCTTCTGCTGGTACCATTTCGTCCATGGATCCATGGACTGTCAACACCCTGCAAATGACAGCATCAGCACTACCATATGTGTTGGCTCCTTACTCATCTAAATTCTAATGTAGTTTTCTTACTCCATATAAACTAAACAAAGAAACAAATAATAATTTTAACAACAATCTCTCTAACCCTCAAACAAACCAGACACATCACAGAGAATAGACTAAATTTTAAAATACATCAAAATACTGGCATCATTGTGTGATAACAGATTGTAGCATCAGAATCATAACTGGTGCAATCCATTGGATGAAATACTATCTTACCTGCAGTCTTGGCGAATCTTGAGGCATGATGCATGGGTATCAGTAGTTAAGCGGTCCACCAAACTTTCTTCAGTCACACGATACTTAAACTTTCCTGCAATTGTAAAGGAAAAGGTTATTAGCTAATTTATAATGAAAGTAAGCTAACTGTTGGTGACAACCTAAGTCGAGTCCTTGTAATTTCAAGCAAAATATAATTGCCGCGGGCTTTATCTAATATCCATAAACAAGGAACTCATAAAATGATTGGACTTTAGACATTTCCAGAAAATATTGGAAATGAAGTATTTGAAGGAAGAGCCAGGCCTCTAGTAATATATTAAGGACAAATTTATGTTATACAAAGTGATAACTTACCCTTTTTATTTATAACATCAATGAATCCATTCTGCTTGATTCTCTGTAAATAATCTTGACCCAAGCGACCTTCAATGCCTCTCTTCAGAAAGAAGCGGCCAGAAAGATTGACAACTGTATATATGTCGTTATACTTTGAAGCATACAAAAGAACCACATTTCCTCCTGCAATGAACTTTTTTATCAATATAGTACACTAAAAGAAATAGTAAACAAATACAAATTTACTTCAATTTCTAAACTGACTAATATGAATGATGACACATAAAATCAGCCAAACTGATTTGAGTACATGACAGCAAGTCTATATGGAAAGAGAGGTCCTTTTTTGTGATGGAGTAACTATAAGTTTAGCAAAATTTACCCATTGGTAGCAGAAATAAACATTAGCAAAAGATTATGATTCTTAAAATAGAGAGTAACAAAAACTTTACTAAAAAAGAAAAAAAGAATGAAATCAATATTAGACCTACATATGTCTTCAAACTAAGATTCAATATGCTGAAAAGAATTCAGCCTGAAAGATATATAAACAAACCTTTGCTGTGCCCAATAATTGCAGTTATTAAACGTCCCGCCCCACGAAAGTGTTGGATTACAGCACGTAAGTCCTCAGCTTCTCCGCGATAATTGCCATATTGAAATGATCCTTCACTTTCTCTGAAAAACCAATGCATAGATGGCAGCTTATCATTACGTGAAATAGTAGTAATTATTTTATGTTCTTCAAAGAACAATTATAAAATTCCACTAAGACTTTTTTTTGTTAATAATTCCAAATTATTCAACACAGATGATGAATCCCTTTGGTGCCTGGAAGAAAATGAATCATTTGAAGAAAATTATTTGTTTGACACCCAATATTCACCCATCTAGATTTTAGTTTCTTTTACTGCAATTAGCGTACCCATTCCCTGCAAAGTCAAAGCGGAAGGCACTGGTTCCTTCTCTTGCTAAAGCAGCAGCAATGTTCACCATTGGAATGCGCTCCTGGATAGAAAAGAATTTCATTTATAGAATCAGTTTTTTGGGTTTTCAACAGAAATAAACAAGATAAATGTGATGTCTCACGATGAACAACCTTTGAAGATTGAAATCCATGACAAACAATAACAAGCTCCTTTGAAGCCGTTTCATGTAATATCCCCACAAGCTTCTCACCATTTTTTTTATGAATTATGACTCGCTGATGATTAACCACTGCAAGAAGAAAAAACAAGAGACAGCTACAGAGCTCAAAATTTTAGAATTGGTTAGCTAATAAAATTCTTCAAGGACGAGATCTAATACGACCCAAAGATGATTTTTTTTTTTTTTTGATAAACAGAAATGGGTTTTCGTCAAATATCACTCTTTCATCTATTACGAAGGAACCTGAGAACTGAACTTGTTGAAGACTCTTGAGTCGGCCGAGACACGGAGGCTAAACGCCAGATACCTACCTACTCGAGGAGAAACGTAAACGACCAAATCATAAAAAAGACATTCGGTTATCATAATTTGTAATAATTTGATAAATTATTTAAATTTATAAATATTATTTAATAAATAAAATATATTTAATAAATTAAGTAAGTAAATTTAATAAAAATTAAATAATTTTAGAAAGTAAAATTATTTTATAATTATTTAATAAATTATTATTTTTAATAGATTTTTTTAAATTTATAAAAATTATTTAGTATATAAAATATATTTTTAAAATAAAAAATTATATTTAATGATAGG
>JANLJB010000012.1:7637-21527 GCA_026212285.1 Bursera cuneata
AACAGCAAATCGACCAACTGAACCATAGACAACGAAGCCGAGATCACCAAACGACCCAATTTTGGAGAAGCCGTGAACGATGTCGAGCCTGCGGTGAGTGAGGATCAAGAGCATCATGCAGTGGTAGGTCAGGGCAGCAATGGAGAAGAGCATAAGGGAGCCCATGATTCATCCGGTTTTCTTGAAGGTGTAAGGGAGGCCTAAGACTCCGACGCCGACGATGGCTATGAAGACGTTGGCGAAGGTCTTCGATTGGGAGGACAGCCGCTTGGGTCTGGCCAAGAGGGGAGTATCTTCTCTGGGGAAGGGCGGGAGGACGTGTGAGGATGAACTTGCTTCTTTGTCAAATACCATGATTTGTTGTGGGTTTTTTATTTGGTGAAGGAAGTGAATTGGGGTTTCAGAGAAAAGCTATTGGAGGGATGAGGAATGGCTGCTTACCAGAGGAGAGAGTAACGGAGGTTGAGTGGGAGGAGGGTACAAATGGTAGTTTAGTAATTTAAAAAATGTGTTATAACGTCTGTTACAAAATTAGGGGGTAAATATTAGTTTAAGAAAAGATTGGATCTAAGTGTTTTCATAAAATCTAACTAGGGGGTCAGAGTAAATTCCCCATTTTAAAACATATATTTCATTGGTGCATTAAGTTTAGCTCCATATCGCAAGGCAGAATACCAATTCCAAAGCATCTTGCATGAATTTCGTGACAAATAAAACCCATTTCTGACAACAATTAATTTTCCTTTCACCGACGAAGCAAGTTCCTTCACAAAACCAATTAAGCTTTCTTGAGGACATCTAAAGAAANGTTGTGGGTTTTTGATTTGGTGAAGGAAGTGAAATGGGGTTTCAGAGAAAAGCTATTGGAGAGATGAGGAATGGCTGCTTACCAGAGGAGATAGTAACGGAGGTTGAGTGGGAGGAGGGTACAAATGGTAGTTTATTAATTTATAAAAATGTGTTATAACGTCTGTTAYAAAATTAGGGGGTAAATATTAGTTTAGGAAAAGACTGGACCTAAGTGTTTTCATAAAATCTAACTAGGGGGTCAGAGTAAATTCCCCCTATATAACAACTAGTAATAGGCATTTTGGTGGGTATGGAGGTTAAGGGACAAGCCAGCAAATATTATTTAGCTCCATTGCTTTATGATATTGATATAGGCTATAGCCTAGCCTTAGAGTTGAGGGCAGAGGTTGAGGTATTAAGAATCAATAGGAACCAAGTGATTGAATATACAAAAGCAATATTACGTGCACAACTGGTTTTCTTAGCCATTTGGTCAAGAGCCGCAGTCGGCTTTCCCCCATTTTAGTGTTCTTTATTTTTATATATATTATTATGTCTCCTGCAGAGAGAGAGAAAAAAATAAATACAGAATAGCTGGCAGAGAGATTTTGAGCAGCAAAGACCTTATTAAAGGTATATCTTCTAGGAATGGCTACCCATGCAAGCACTCGGTGACAAAATTAAGATTTTCAAATGCCAGCGTCGAGGCCTATACGCATTAAAGAATCTTACTCATAATTATGCACATTAATGCTGCAGCACATGAGAGACAGTGATAGGGACGGGGGCAGCGAAGCCTGACTCATTTATTACTTCTAATGCTGGAAGTTTTAATCTGGGAAATTCGGAGAATCAAGAGGACTTGAAACTTTTTTGGTACTTAGAAGCTCCACATGGCTGCACCGGTAAAGTTTGATGACAAAGGAGCAGGTGCAAGTATACCATTTCCATAGCAAAAGGGTTGAACATTAATCGATTGAATTTTGCAATTATAATAAGAAGATTTTAGTTTAATTTTATTCTTGTATAAGTGTTACAAACATTAGTAAAAAGATGTGAAAAATCAACTCGTCATCGTGGTCGTCATCTCCTCCCTCCATCTGCTCTTTGTATGATTCTCTCCGTGGAAAACAAGCT
Organism: Bursera cuneata; assembly: GCA_026212285.1. Classification (NCBI taxonomy): domain Eukaryota; kingdom Viridiplantae; phylum Streptophyta; class Magnoliopsida; order Sapindales; family Burseraceae; genus Bursera; species Bursera cuneata. The sequence goes on from JANLJB010000012.1 coordinate 9,564, forward strand.
ATTGACCATGTGAATCAGCAGCAGGTAGCAATAAAATAGACCAGACACAACAGGGTGGCTTGTCCTGTAGGTAGTAATACAGGAATTTGACATTCCCATGAAGGTTTCTCTGAGAACATGGACAATTATTGTAAAAAGGCTTATATTAAAATAAGATATGTGCCCTGTAACCCGCCCAAATTGAATTCAAACTTACAAATCTATCCGTCAAGAACAATCACCATATCTTACCTTTTAAATGATTTCTTCCTTTCGCAAGTCTTTGTCCACTCTATCCGCTAAAAAAATTCTGTAAACCATGTGATGAGATCCTGAATAGAGCTCTTAGACACTTTTCTAACCCGCACGTGTTCATGATCAGACAAGTATTAAATAATGGATCGTATATAGTTTCAATCAGTCACCAAATCAACCTACAAGTTTCAATTTGTCTCGAGCTGAGCTGAAGGGAATCTTGTACAGCCAGACAAATTAGCTGGCATGCCTCCCAACTGCTGTCCAGCTTAGAGGCCTGTTTTGAGCTTTCACCCTTCTGCCAGATCAATCAGCCAAGCCCCTGGCATTGCAATACGGTGTCCTCAATGCTATTTAAGTTCTCACCAAAAGCAACTTTTTCATATATCCACATTTGTCAAAGCAGAAATCTCTCAAGAGGAAAAAGGCGACATAACTCGGGTCTACATAATGAACAACAAAGTCAGAGATATTCAAGCTGGTGCAATCAGCAAAAGTTTCAAGAGCAGAAGGCCTCTTCCGAAGAGAGGGCAGATAAAGTCGAGGATAGCAACAAACGCTTACAAATCTATCGTTTCTGTGCTCTCTAAAGCCTCTTCAAAGCCTCAACATCATGGCAGGAGGACCCATACGAGAGAATATTAGAGAATGATTGCATGTATGATGAATATATATATATACTGTATGGCAGTTGTCTTTTGATCATGTATTCAGTCATTTTTCCCCTATTTCTTCTCCTCCTTCTTCTTCATTGCCTCTTTAATTCCCTTTATTAATTTACTTCTAACCCTTTAATTGTGATACTATTTAGTTACCAGAAGCTATAATTATACTACAAACCTTAGAATGATCATAACGTGGAAACATAAAGCACAAATTTCAGGATGAACAGATTTTGAAGTATTAAAACAACAAAAGCTCAGCTATTCTACATGGCAGACGCTATCATCATTTTTTTCATTAGTCAACGACCACCAACATTACAGAAGTGAATGAACAGATTTTGAAGTATTAAAACAACAGAAGCTCAACTATTCTACATGGCAGACGCTATCATCATTTTTTCATTAGTCGACGACCACCAATATTACAGAAGTGAAGCGGAAAATTGGATATATCTCCATGCGCGCGATTTCTGTATTAAGTTTGTACTGCTGAGGTTGGTTTAACTGTTCAGTAAGTTTAAGCAAAGTGCCTCTGTTTAATCGATCTCTATTTGTGATTCAAAACTAAAATCTGTAGAAGGTTTCAAGTGCTGTAGCAGAAAAGTCTACGAACGAATAATGGATATTGAGATTGACTGATGAGTAACACTAATAACAATAATAATAATGATATTACAGATGTTTTTATGATTTCCGTTGGCTGTTATTCAAAAATTATTGTTTATGCAGAGAGCTAAATTTGCAGAAAATTATGAGAAACTGCCTAAACTTTGCACAGTAAGCACCAGATCAGATCAGATGAAAACTGAATTCGATATGTAAAAATATATAACTCATCCAGAGCAAAATGATATTTTCACATATGAAATTTATGAGCGCTAAATAAGTCCATCTATGAACTAACCAGCCTCTATTTGAGGAGGTTGTGCTCCCTTAGTTATTTACTTTTCATTTCAATTCTTTATCTTCAATACAACATTTTGAATTTCATTACCCTATGTCATGTATGTTAGTGCAGATATATCATAAAATTCAACTCAACAAATGGGAGAAACAATAAAAGATTGTATGAAATAACGTGCATTCATGTGCATTCTCAAAGAGCACTAAAGAATCTGACAAAAAGATCTCCATAACCTCCTCAAGCCACACGAGTTCACAATCAGATTTAGATAGCCACTCACAAACCACTGCATTTTTCAAATAAGAATCAATAATTAGTCAACTGCCAAATCACCTTATCAGTTTAATTTGTCTTTTCTTGGTCTGAAAGGAATCTTTACAAACTCAGAATGAGCTGGCATGCCTCCCCTGAGTCTGCTCTCTCAACTGATCTCACAAGCCTATGTCAATTTTTCTCTTCTCCGCCTTTCACGCAGCGATCCCCAAAACGGCAACCACCAAAGAAAAGAAAAATGGTACTCATAATTCTGAGCCATTTTTGGGCTTTAGACCACTTCACCATGTTCTTATGTTATGTAATCTGAGATTTAAGCCTCAAGAGAATTTCATTGATCAACAAGGAGAAACTAAGATGATCTAAAGCACGCAATAAAACTTTTTATAAATAGCATCACCATCACTACTGAACCGATCAAACCAAACTGCAAGAGACAAAATGGTATGAGAAATGTATAATATAGTGCATTTACTTGATTGCATGCCCCAAAATGAACAATAACATCACCTCTATGGAAGATAAGATTAAACTATTATTACATAGTATAAATTGATCAATTGGCTGCCAGGATACTCTATCAAGTAAAGGTCTTCAATCTGCAGGAGCTGCCCCTAACAAACAAAAGGATATTTATATCAAACTAATCATGAAGTATTTAAGCTTCTACAGAGTTACCATTCTGCAACTTTTACGCGCATGACACCACTCCTATAATATAGAATGCTTAATTATCATCATGAACACCGAATTTGATAGTGTTCATGTTTTCTATCAAACAGTTTTCATTTTCTTTAGAACATCTATGTCACTGTTGATGACCACTAACACTCTTGCCAGTTCACTTTAGCACTCATTTGGACCAATACAGGAATGGAGAAGCATATTTTACACCTGTGCTTCCACAGTTAAAAAAATGAACCTGCGGCAAATGTAACAGCACATATGATTGACAATTATAAGCACCAACCTGATTAGAAATAATAGTTATATTTAAAAGTCCTGGAACAGATTCAAGGGTTCTCTGTGTTCTGGTTGCCACAATAGCATAAATGACTTCCTATGCTTCATAGTTCACAGATCATTCAGATTTCAGAAGGGCGCTTTTTTCCAATTTTTGAGATGCTAGCATATGCTCATGCAACCTCCTTAGCTCCTCGTATATTTCTTTACTTTGAGAATGTAAAGTATCATCAGCAAAAAAGTAATGTGTGGATCCTCCAACTTGAATCCAACTAGAACCAGGTTCCTTGTGGAGCAATTTATCTTTCATTTCTTTTCTCAAGTTTCTAACAGCATGCCACATTCCAGCTGAAGCATAGAGATTTGACAGAAGAACATAAGCAGATTCATTATCAGGCTGAAGTTCAAGAAGTTTACTTGCAGCAACCCTTCCCAGATCAACATTTCCACCTATATTGCAGGCCGAAAGCAGAATTTGCCATATGCGAGCATCAGGTGGAATAGGCATTTGATCTATTGTCTTCTTAGCATCTTCTAGCAGTCCTACACGGCCAAGTAAATCGACCGTGCAGGCATAATGTTCTAATTGTGGGCTCACTCCATGAAGTTCAAACATAGAGTCTAAGTAACTGCGTGCTTCTCTTACTAGCCCAGCATGGCAGCATGAAGTAAGAACTGCAAGATATGTTATCTCGTCAGGTTTTACCTCAAATTTTGACATATTGTTCAAAAGGTTAGATACTTCATTGTAACAACCATGTTGAGCATATCCCATCATCATGGCGTTCCAAGCAGCCAAATTGTCCATGGTTATATTCCCGAAAGCTATCTCTGCATCTTCTATGCTACCACACTTACAATACATGTCAATAACAGCACTTTCAACAAAACTGTCCTCATCAAATTTAGTCTTCATTGCCAGGGAGTGAAGTGCTCTTCCCTGTTCCAGATCCGTCATAGTACCACACGCTTTAATGAGAATACTGAATGTTGAGCTATCTACTTGAGCGTTTGATCCCCATATGGTTGAATAGAATTCGAGAGCATCAGTATGACACCCAACAGATACTAAAGCAGCAACCACACTGTTAAGATGTACCACTTTTTTCTTATAAATCTCAGAAAATACTCTTTTCAATTCATTGATCCCATTGCACTTCCCATATGTTGTTATCAAGCAAGAAGCTACGGAATCATCCAACAGGTCTCCAGATTTAATTATATGCGAATGAATTTTCATTGCCTGCTTTATAGATTTTGAATTAGATACTGCATCAAGAATGCTGGCTAGAGTATAATTATTGGGTTGTAGTGAACTGCAACGCATATGATAGAACATCTCAAGAGCCTCACTAACAAATCCATTTTCAGAATACCCTGCAATCATCGAATTCCAAGAAACAGAATCCCTGGAGGTCATATCATCAAAAACACGCCTAGCATCATTAATTTGGCCGCACTTTGCATACATCGATATCAGTGCATTTACAACTGAAACCACCACCAAAAACCCCATCTTGTAACAAAATGCTTGAATTTGCTTTCCAGGTTTCAACGTCCTCTCCCCTGTAACTGCAGAGAGAACATTGATCATCGTATACTCATTTATCTCAAAATCAATAGAGCATAAAAATTTAAACAATTCTAAGGCTTCCACAAAATCGGAAGCAGCTCCAATCCTTTCAGTCCAAGAAACAACATCTGGGTTGGAAATTTCAGCAAACACCTTAACAGCATTAAATTCTTTCCCAAACCTAACATACATATTCATAAGCGCATTATTCAAATGATTATCACCTCCTCTTAGTAAACCCAATTTAACACTATACCCATGAATCTGCTCCCCTTCTTTTACATTAGACGTTGCACCAATCACGCTGGTCAAGCTAAACTCATTCAACTCTAAATCTAAACTTCTCATCTCTATGAAAGCTTCTTTGCTCTTCTCAAACTCCCCATTCCACGCATACCCACAAACCATGGCACTATAAACAACATTATCAACATCCAAGCATTCCCCAAAACACTTTTCAGCAGAAACAGCATCTCCACTCTTTGCATAATTCTCAATCAACCCACTGACCAAAAAGGCCCCACAATTAAACCCTAATTTCAAACAAACACCATGAACAATCTCATTTTCTTCCAAATCCTCGCAAGCCTTAACCAAAGAACTGAAAGAGAACGCATCGGGCTTCAGACCCTGATGCCTCAACCAATCAAAAAGCTTGAAAACGGGTCCGGGTAGGTGAAAATGGGCCAATCGAGAAAGGAGAGTATTGTATGTGATGATATCCGGGCTCTGGGTGTCAGAAAGGAATGAAAAAGCACGGTGAAATTCACCGAGATTAGCGAAGTGAGAGATGAGAATAGAGGATAAGAAGGGGTCAAGAGGGTGGCCTTTTCTGATGAAAAGAGAGTAGATTTGGTCGGTTAGAAGTGGAGAGAAGACATGGAGGGAATTTCTGAGGGCTTGTGGAAGGTGGTTTTGAGTTACAAGGGTTTTGATGGAGGGTTTCTGGAGAGAGAGGGAGTGAGCTAGTCTCTTCATGCATGGCTGTTCTGTTCTGTTTATAATTGTTCTCCAAAAGTTTTCGTTTGGGGTTTTACAGAGGTTTAACAAACACGAAGCTCATAGCGCGGGAAACAATAGTTTTGGATTTAAATATATAGGGTACTCGTCTTGACATTTTCATATTCATAATAACTTAAATTCCCGTTGGTGTGCATTGCATGCTTTTCAGATTTTTATGCGACACATCAATTTGATCTATTGCCCTGCCTCCATTAAATTTCTTTACTCTGTGAATCCATTTTTTTCTTCTTCTTTTTTTCCTTTATAAAAAGGACCACCAAAGCAGGAGCATCTTTGTCTAATCATGAGAAAAATCATAAAAAAATGTCTCAAAAATAAATTAAAGCTTAAAGAATTGAAAGCCATGAACGTTACAGTGCTTTTGTGCTTCTGCACGGTGCGTTCACGTGTACTTAAAATACGAAATGTCTTTTTTATTGGACCGCTAGCCCATTCCATTTGCAGGAATCGCGAGACAATTTCCTGCTTTCGAGGTTGTGACTGAGACTGACTGATCTGGACAATAAATATCACAACCCAAAAAGACACGCAATATAAAATTTTACGGCACTTAATTGCTCTCTAATAATTCTGCCTGTTCGGCCTTGGAATACACATCCATTTATCGACCTCCACAAGCTTCTGATAAGCTAGGACTTGCATGTAGATGCAATTGCAAATTGATCAAGACAGGGTTTCTGCTATGAAACAACCAGGCCCATCTCTGATTACGACCAGGGAAAGCCACAGTAGTTTTATGGTCCACTTGGATCTACTACTACTACCGACATTGGCTTCTAATTTGCCTTGCGATGTGAAATTGGGATTTGGGAATTCAGATCTATCGTCCTTTAAACTCTTCCAATTTACCGATCCCAGTTTCTCTTTGCGAATCCTACACCATTAATGTGGCCTGACTACCAGCCTTGGGACGTTGGATGGGATACAGACACAAAATAAATTTGCTTTACCTATATTGGATTTAAATCTTCGTGCATTGTTATATAGTTCAAATCTCAATTATATTTTACTGTAGAATACAATGACGGGGATTTGCAAGAGAATGAAGTCGAATAGACGTAAACCCAAATGATTTTCATGGGTATTTGGAGCATCAGAAAGTGGGTTCTTTTCTTTCTTCATCTACGTACGTTTTTTTCATTGTTCGTGGAAAAATATCGAAGCAAAGTTAAGTTGAATTGAAGAGTCAGTAAGTTGCCTACTCTACCCGATAAAGTCTTGACGATAGTATCATCTTAACTACTACGAACACTAGTCTTTTTTAATCCATCCTCAAATATTCTATTGGCTCTCAAATGGGTACTTTTAGGAAATTATTATAAGTTGAATACTCTTTATCTATTCAACCTGCTCTTGACAAATCTGGCATAGTGATTGACTATATCGGTTCCGCGTTGTTCAAACTGCACAAAAGATGTTTTTGTCAAGATGTATCTATTGTATCTATTGCTTGTAAGATGAGAATTGAAAGCAAAATGGTTTACTTAATTTAACGAAATCAAAGTTGATAGTTACCAGAATCGAACGTCAGAATGATCCTTGAATATATTAAAGTTTACTTTTCTTCTTTGGTTTGATAAATTGATTAAACTCATCAGATCATCCTGTAAGTAGTTATTAAAGTAGATTTAATGTAAAGTTATGAAGTCCTGCAATTCAATGATTGTCTACATCAATTCACTTGCCTGAATCTGCAAACTCAAGACTCCACTCCACCCCACCCATTCGATTGTCTCCATACCAGCAAGGTCAAACGCATTTTAAAGCACGACGCCCAGTATGGACTGTAATGTTATTTGTCAATCTATTTTTGAGCAATTGTTTATGACTGAAACCAGTAATGTGCATGAATCGTTATGTGAACTGAAACAGGTAAAAACAGAACCGGTTGTTTCGTCACGGTAAATTATAGAAAACGGTAATAAGAACAAAATAAAGCCCTCTCGAGGGGCCTAGGCTAAGAGCGTAATGGTGATGTTGGCAAGTGGCTCACCAAGGTGGGAAGGGTCGGTGCAATCGTACGATATTTTTTCAGACCATTTTATACGTGGACACTCCTCTGTTAAACCCAACTCTTTATTTGTCAATTTAGTGGGCTCATTCAGAACCCAAATCTGATCATGCACCGTCCATCTCAATCAAATAATTACAATTATTACTACACATAAACCTGAACGACCACACCAAACCATCCCCTCACAAACAGTACCAAGAAAAAAATATTTAACATAAATATTTGGTGTGTTGCAGCTCAACCGTGAAAGAGTCTGCAGTCTGACAGCTACGCCTATGCGTGCTCTTACCTTTACTTCTCTGTAATTGCAAACCCTTCTTCATCTTCCTCTTCTGCATAGCCAAATTATCATCCGCAATCGCTAGCTTTCAATCTCGAAAATTTACCGCATTCTCTCTTCTGGGGATTCTCCGGCTGCATTGATCTCTCAAGTTTTGAGTTTCTTTACTGAGCTGCTGCTACAACAAATCTAGTAATTCTTTTCAAATTCAACATTCATAGAGGAAATTTCTCTTAACTTTTGATTCTAATACCAAATCTGGCAACAACCCAACTAGATTCTTTACAATCGAACATCTTTTAACCAATGCACGAGCTCTAGCTTTTCACATTCACACCATAAAGAAAAAGAAATGAAGGCCCAGAAAGATTCAGAGAAACCAATTTGGGATCAGATGAGAACTCCATCAGGCAACCCGATTCCCGGAACCGTTTCAAGTACCCGCCCCGTACCCAAACTCATGGTCTGGCTTATCCTCTTCGTTTCAGTCACCTACGTCGTGTACACTCTCAAGCTCGTCTCCACCTCGCACGGCTGCAACGTAGAACCCTTCTCCATCACTCACCGGATATCCACCACAGTCGCCAACGTCACAGTCGAATCCGAGCCGCTGATTCTCAATCACACGACGGCAGCTGAGTACCACATCCACCGCCGCGAATCTCAAGAAACGAGAACGCAAAGGCCAACCGAAATCCACCACGTCGTTTTCGGCATCGCTGCGTCGGCCAAGCTCTGGAACAAGAGAAAAGAGTACATCAAGATATGGTACAGACCAGAACACATGCGAGGCATTGTTTGGCTCGACAACGTAGTGAAGACGAATCAGAGCGACGAGTTACCACCGATAAAGATCTCGAGCGACACTTCAAAGTTCCCTTACTCGAACAAGCAGGGCCACCGCTCGGCGATACGGATCTCCCGCATCGTCTCGGAGACACTCCGTCTCGGGCTGAAAAACGTGAGGTGGTTCGTGATGGGGGACGACGACACTGTTTTCATAACGGAGAATCTGGTTAGGGTTTTGAGAAAATACGATCATAATCAGTTTTATTATATCGGGAGTCTATCGGAGAGTCATTTGCAGAACATTTATTTCTCTTATGGCATGGCTTACGGCGGTGGTGGCTTCGCTATAAGTTATCCGCTGGCTAAAGCGCTTGTTAAAATGCAAGATAGGTGTATACATAGATATCCAGGACTTTACGGCTCAGATGATCGAATGCAAGCTTGTATGGCTGAACTCGGTGTTCCCCTCACTAAAGAACTCGGTTTTCACCAGGTTTGCAACTCAGTCACTCGCTCTTAAATTTCCCTTTTTTCTCACATCATTCATATGTTTAACACGTCTTAGTTTAGTTAAGATTGTCCTTGCTTTTGTCTATGTGAACGCGATGGATGATCGTTTGTTGTCTTGTAATAGAAAGCTAGAAGTTTCTTTCTTTCTTTTTTTTTTTTTTTTTTTGGGCATTACCAANAAGTTTCTTTCTTTCTTTTTTTTTTTTTTTTTTGGGCATTACCAATTATATCGCGATATTTTCGTCGATGCGATACGAGTTGTGGGATTTTATTTTCTTGAAATTGCGCTGCATTAAATTTGAACGGTGAATTAATACCGGGTTGTTGTGTAGTTAATGAACTTGGTTTTACCACTTTAACTGATTCGAGGGTTCGACATATCACGAAATGACTAATGTACTTCATAAGTTTCGCGGCATTCCAGTGGAGATGTCGATTGGCTCGGTTTTGAGTGGCGTTTCCCGTTTTCTAAGACCTAATAAGATTGGACTGGCTGGTCTATTAAGAGCGTGAAGGTCTAAACCGAACAGGCGTGTGATTAGGTCAATGTTGTCCACTTGGCTAGGGCTTGTGGTGTCGGGGTAGGGTCCACGTGGTTTAGTGACAATGGGAACTGTATTTGTTTACACCCACGCGCATTTGCGCTGCGTACCAAGCACGCTCCGTTAATTGACAGTGATTATGTATGAGGTTGACTTGAGAGAGAACCTCAAAACTAGAAGACACCTTTTTGGAGCATATGAACTTCATTGAAATTATTATAGATGCACGGGCACCCCGTGAACTCACCCGGTTGATGTGGATGAAAGATCTCCTGATGATCGCCTCCTGCAAAATTTGCTTTTGTGGTTTGACTTGCACATGGACATGTCCTACTAAGAGGTCCATGAACCTTTTACAGTATCATTAAGGGAGGTTGGGAGCCATGAAAAGTTCTTCACCTTTAATTATCAAATGATTTATGAAAGCATGTTATCGATATCAATTGAAATGGTCGAAAAATTTCCAAGAAGTTGTTTATTTTGTCTTATTTAAATCATGCATGCATTTTATTTGATAGTTTTTTCTAGTATATATAAATGTAGTCATGAAAGATTGATACTGATTCTAACAGTCTATTTTTCGTGGATGGCAATCAGTATGATGTGTATGGCAACCTTTTTGGACTCCTTGCTGCACACCCGATAACGCCTTTGGTGTCACTTCATCATCTCGACGTAGTTGAGCCCATCTTCCCCAACATGACTAGGGTTCAAGCCCTTCAGCATCTTATGGTGCCTAAGAAACTAGATTCAGCAGCTCTAATGCAACAATCCATCTGCTACGACAAACGTAAGAGTTGGACTATTTCTGTTTCATGGGGCTTTGCAATTCAAATTTTTCGGGGAGTATTTTCACCCCGCGAGATAGAAATGCCTTCGAGAACATTTTTGAATTGGTACAGAAGAGCAGATTACACAGCATATGCATTCAACACTCGGCCAGTGACACGAAACCAGTGTCAAAAACCGTTTGTATTCTACCTCTCCAAAGCAAAATTCAATTCTACGATGAACCAAACAGCGAGCGAATATGTTCGACATCGCGTCCCTCACCCTGAGTGCAAATGGAAGATGGCTAATCCTGCAGATCTTGACATGGTGGTGGTTTACAAAAGACCAGACCCGCATTTGTGGGAAAGAGTAAGCACTTGAGTTTGCATATATTTTTCATTCCTCTGCTTTTTTCTGCCATAAATCTGGTTGATACAAAATGGGTAAATATGACCTTGTTTTTTTTTTTTTTTTTTTTTTTTTTTGGTTTTNAAATCTGGTTTTTAAAAAATGGTTAAATATGACCTTTTTTTTTTTTTTTTTTTTTTTTTTTTTGGCATTTGGACAGTCTCCAAGAAGAAACTGTTGCAGGGTGATGAAGTCTAAGAAGAAAGGAAGCTTGGAGATACATGTTGATGTATGTAGAGATGGTGAGGTCAGTGAAGTATAATGAGAGCAATTGTTTAATTTATGATGGTAGTTTCTCCTTAATGTTTCTTATAATTTCCTTAATTTATTCATCCCAATTCCATTTTTGTACGTGTAATCCGGAAAATGCAATCATCAGAAAAAAAAAATGTTAATTAATCTATCAAATTTGTAGTGTACACGTTTCATAAGAGCAGTATGGTTTCTCTATTGTTTATCCTTGCCGACAATTCTGGGCGCATGTTGATCACTTGGGAATAATCTATGACCCTGACAACAATTGCATATAATATATACGATGCTTCTTAGATATGAACGATCATTTTCTATTAGAAGAATCACATGACACATAAAGTAATCGTGAGAATAGACAAAAATATGCAATGATGCGATTTGTGGGTCAAAAGCATCTTAAACTGTCTGCCAAAAAAAACCAACTTCAACTACAAAAACACAGGTCAAAATTGCGTATTAGATAATCACAAATTGTAAATGCCATACATCTAGCTTCTTGCTATCCAGATGGGTAATCGTTAATAAATTTTCTATGTAAAAAGTGCAATCTGTAAACAACCTTTTTGGTTTATTTCATGTATATTATATTATGTCGCCTGTTATATGAGCATATTTGGGATGAAAACGACGTCAAACAGCTCTAGATCGAGTCACATTCTGAATGCGAACGAGACGTAATAATCGACTCTGTTTATATTAGTTTTTAAATGTTTCGCGTTGCTGCCACGGAGTGACTTTCAACGAGTGGGTGTCTTAACTC
>JANLJB010000016.1:5215-40602 GCA_026212285.1 Bursera cuneata
TCTCTACTCATCTGGTCGATCATGTCTTGGATAGAAATTAATCATTTATGTTGTAAGCCTGATCATGATTTCTCACTTCCCTGGTTAACTGCAACTGAAAATTTATGAACAAGGGATGATTGAGAAGAGATTTTGGAGGCTGCTATTGACAAGGAATGATCAGCGCATGTCTGTTTCTTGGGGAATGATACATTCCTTTTCTGAGAACAGGCATTGACGCAAACGCCTTTTAAATTGTGAAGCGCACAACCGCAATTGCGATGGTATGGCCTCCTCTCAATCTCTAAATCATGCAACGATAAGCTTCCAGCAAATAATCGCCCCAGCATCATCTCAGCAGCTGCAGCAGCCACTGTCTCCTCTTTAATAAGAAATTTTAAACTCTTCTCTGATCAGTGGACAAATGTGCGAATGTGAAAGTGTATTGAAACTTAATGCATGCTTTACTTTATGAAACGCTTATATAGAGCAAGCGATTATTGTGCATGGGTGGTAGTGGTGTTTGATTCGTGGCAATGTAGGTAGGAGAAGTCTCGAGAACACAACACATGGCGGTAGAGGGTTCTTGTTCACCTAACTAAGGAGAAATAATCGAATTTTTTTAAGAAAAGTTTTAGCTTTAGTTCATCAGTGCTTCTCTCTCCGGAAACTGAGAACCAAGAAAAGATTTTGAGTGGCTTAAATATAAAGCTTGGCTGAGTTTCGTGGCTTAGTTTTGGAATTTATTGTATGCATAAAATCAATGGTTTTTCTTTTTCTCTTTTTTAATTAATTAAGTAGCATTGTTTTCTCCGACAGAACTAAAATCCACTAGTGCGTTATACGAGATCTTTTTAACAGCTTCTAGTGATTATTAAATATAATTAGTGATGAGCTAGGCGGGCGACATCTTCAATGCAAAGAAGAATTTAGTTTCTAAATGCAATGTATAACTTGAGTCAATAATTACTATTATTATGTACTCTTGTTTACATATCTTGGATCTCTTTATATTTTGCCTTCATGATGATATGATCATGGCTATGTGTAGCTTGTAGATTTGGGTTTCTTTCTCCAAGCATGCTAATGCATTAGCGGCAATTAATGAAGAATGATCAATTAATTCATTTCTTTCTGCTTAAGGTTATTATACCTTCCATTTGAGAGAGGCTATCCAATATTACTCGATGATGAGGTGAAAACTGGATCGATCATTTTCTCTGTGCATGTGTGATCCATATTCCATGTTGATGAAGCCTGAAGGTACGGTAGTCCAGGTGGGTGGATATAATGAACCTTACAATATTTCCGTATGCCAACTTTGCATTCCTTTTAACCTAGGGCAAAGGGACCCCATATACACCTTGCATTAATTCCATTTACCCTATAGGGCAACGCACCCCATATTCAACATGGATTATCGGTAGAAAAAAAATCTAATTCAATCTCTAAAGTTCTTAAGTATGATGATCAGTAATGTTTTATAACAGGTACTAGGATGCCTGCTCTACAACCTTAAGTCTCTGTATTTTTCTTGTTGATTTCTTCCACATATATGCTTCTTTTATGATATTTGGGGTAAAGCATTCGTTAGATATAGATTCTTTCTTTAAACTTGTGGAGTATAATACTTGTTTTGCTCATGACCAGGATCATTACAAATGTATCGTGCTTATCTGTGCTTGCTTTAACTGGCAATTTAAAGAGTACAGCTACTTTTGCTAAGATCTTCAACAACCCAGTCGCGTTTGTCCCTCAAAATTACACTTTTTCTTGGCATCTCATAGCTCATAAATTGTGGCGCACAAGGCACAACCAATGCGTTGGCCATCAGCGGCATGCCAGCTCGCCAAATGACTTTATTTGCTGCTTTTTTAGGACATAGTACAAGATGATATTCTTGGTAGTTTGAGTTTAATTAGAAACTATGCACGATTAAAATTAGTTTATTATGTATATGGAGAAATTATAATTATTAATAATGCCCCGTGTTCACTAATTGTTTTCTTCTCCTCTCGGTATATTTTAGATTCAATCTTCATATCTTACTTTGCTCTATCTCTTTCTGAATTAATAGTGCTGGATAGCACCAAAATTGTTTTTGCTTTGCTTGGAATGAAATCATCAAACATATATCCAGATAATCCCTCTTTGAGACTTTTAACTTGTTAAATATATTTTAATTAGGATCATAATACTAGTTCGGGTCTGACCAGGGCCCAAATAGTTTAGTTTGGTCCAATCGGAACCCAATCAAGCCTGTACATGCAAAAACTAGATTAATTAAAATAGTATACACCAAAAACCATCCAATGCTTGACATATCCATATTAGCTATGACTAAAATTAATGTAAGATTCTTATAATAATACTATTTTTATATCTTTATGGCTACGGAAACATGTGATGATGAATCTGTCCATTCTGTATGGAAGCTTGTTTTCTCCGGCCCATGTGGCCAGCCAGCTTCAAAGTCTTCAACAACACTATAATATGTTTCTTCTTCATTTAATTATTAAGAAAATAAATTAAGAAATTCTTTTCCCATCTGTACTTCTTCTTTTACTTGTGGTCAGCTTCTGATATTTCATTAAAAAGTTAACTAGGGTCACTTAGATTTCTGGTTTTTTAATATTTTTTAATAGATATATTATTAAAGTTGTGTGATGGATACATTGAACGGAGTAGCCGACCACTAGTCCACCACATGCCCATCTCGTTCCAAGAAAATATAAGAGATGTGCCTGCCATGTTTCAGGAAAATCTGACCTTGAATTTCATGATCTATTTATTACAATTAATAGTTCTCATAATTTTTCGTTTATTTTGCCTTATTATTAATCTCGAATCTTTGACCTCCACAATAAAGAATTAGTTAGATTTAATGATCTAAAATCTTTCAGAATTTATAAGATTATTGATCGATCATCATCGATCGTTGATAATATCTTTATTTACATAAGAATTGTGTTTAAGAAAATCTGGAAGTCTTATCTGATTAGACATGATCCCTCTTCTCACAAGTAAACAATATTGATGATTTAAATAAAAAAATTACCTATCATAATCCTTTTCTTGTTTGATCAACCTTTAATCTTATGTTCATATATCGGAGCAAAAGATATGAAATGCATCTGAGTCGTCAACTTGCAGTTGAAACATATATACAAGCAATCATTTTTGCTAGTTAAACTACAAATTTCAACTTCTAATAATTGAGATTAATATGTATTATAATCTGATACTCGCATCTCTCAATTGTTTGGTCAAAAAAAATTGATTAATAATCTTGTTATATATCTCTACAACTTGTCATGAAGTCAAACAAGTCACAACAAAACATATTCTGGAAACAGAAATTGCCCATTAAACTGAATATGAAGAAGGAGATGATGATGAAGGAGAAGATTAAGCATATATATACATCAACTGTTATTAGTTTATGCACCGAGATAGACAACAATACAGGAGAACCTCGCCAGATTTGATCAGAACCATCCAGTTCATGATAAATATATCTATCTTATACATAGCTGGCTCCATGATTAATCAAAAACGGCATTGACCAAAACATTATACAGTTTTCCAATCAGCAACATAACGTTCAAAATTTGATCTGAAACAAATCTCACTGGGATCCAGTTATTACACAACCAATTCAACAAAAACGAAAATGGATCATTAAACAAAGTTATTTGTATTGTACATAAGATGGAAGAGATTATCAAACCTTAAGAGAATTAATGTTGTCATCATCATGATGATGATCATCACGCATCTTGATTATGCGAACCCAGTTGATGATGAGGCTTTCCCCCTAACTCTACTACTGGCGAGGCACCAGGTGATGAATGATAAGAAGCAGCCAAGACCAAGCTCCCTTCACTCCATGACCTTCTTATAGGATACGAAACATTATTGCACTTGGGCAGTCCATTGGGACAGCCATTTGATCCACGGGACTTGTTATTAGATTTGCTATGAAGAGCACACCCGCAGTTCCGATGGTAAGGCCGGCGTTCGATCCCAGTGTCGGCGCCGGAGATGCAACCTTCGAAGACACACCGGAAAAAACCATCGGCAACTCCCGTGCCGGCCATGCTAATTAACTTCTTCACCACCAATTTTCGGTCTGAGTTTTTGGACCTAAGGGGAGCTTGGTGGCATTTATATAAATGTAGTTATCAGTAGTTAAATATAATGTAAGGCAATAGAGCGGGGGACAATTGAGAAAGCTACGTTGAACTTGTTGTAGTTAGCCTTGTAAAAGCCGTGTCTTATGCATAGTCATAGACCTAGTGCACGTGACACTTTGGCTTTGTTTGAGTCTTGTCTGAAAGAAAGAGAGAACTCAAAGGTATTAGGTGAGCCGACGATAGTTGATAGTTACCAACAAGACACTCATAAAAAGACTAGATGGCTTTAAAAGCGGTACTTCTAATCTTGACCATATATTGTAAGCTTATGTTTCGTCTAACAATCAATTCGCCACAACTTAATTGTTAATATCGGTTTATTACCACCTAGTTCTATGACATCTTTTGGGGTTCAAGACATTATTACAAGGGACACTTCATGTACCTATGCGCCCTTAGTATGGTCCGGAAGTGGCTACTTATATAATACACACAATTGACTTTTTGTTTTTCAGAAATGGGATAGTGCCAATGAATATGATCATCTTGTAGAGAACTTCAATGTTTTCGATCAGTACTTAATCTAATACTAATCAAGGGTCGGTTTGATTTTATGTTAACTTGAACTCGGTGGCATTTGTACAGATTCATAGGTAGGGTAAGTGTACAAAAATTTGACCTTTGTCAATGATACTGAAGATATTACAAGTTGAATGATTATAAACATTTGGAGAATGGATGTACATGTGCATGGTATTTAATATTTCCATAAGTATAGGATGAGGCCAGGCAAGGCCAGCCAACCCTTTTCTTCTCAACTAACTTTGACTGCTTAGTAATGAGATGGAGCTGGCTTTTAGCTCAAGCATGTATCATCCTTAGCAAGCATTTATCTAAAGTGCAAAATGTCAAACACACAACAATATATGACTTCGATGTCACCGGAAAATTTGTTACTCGTAATTATCACATATATGATTGGCGGCGACAAACGCTGCCAATCATATATGCTATAGCAATAATTAAGTAGAAATTGTATTTAGTAGTATGTATTTTGTAAAAATGTTTTTCATATACAATTTTGTTTTGGGTAGTGGTTTTACAATGTCGAAGAATGGTTTTTGTTTGTTTCAATGATCAAATGATACGAAATATGTAATAAAATAAACAACTAAGGATTACTTCTAAGAGAGAAAAGAATAAAAGTATGAGAACATAACCCATAAGATAACTTGTCCATTATAATGGAGTAATGTTTGGGAACTTCAGAATCAAGATACTAAAAAATTTATAAATAAAGTGTTAAAAAGAAAGTAGATAGATGTAGGACAAACTGAGTTGATTATTTAGATCTTTAATGAATTAATTAATTATAATTAGTTCATAGTTAATACTTTTTATTGTTTGCCAAATTCCATACCTACTGTACCTAAATTGGGTTACTTGAACATATCGCAGTGTGGGATTAATAGACCATGTACATGGGCTTTCTTGAGCATATGAATCAACTTAAAATTTTCATAGAAATTTGGATGAGTATGTAGCCCCTTCTTCATTCTGCTTCACATCAGTCATGAATAAATAATTGATTTTGAAGCAAATCTGAGATGATCTCAGGAATCCACTCCTGATAGCTATCTTTCTTGAGACTATGAATAAGTTGGAGAATAGGAGAGAACTCTTTTGTATTCAAACTTTGAAATAAATTTCTAAGACAGTAGAGTATATTCTTTTATCAAGAGAAATATGTCTCCCATTTTGTCTCCTTAAATTTGAACAAAGAATAGGATGAAAAAGATGCACATAGAAATTAAAGACATTGATGGAAACTAAGATTTAAATGATAATCGACAACCAAATATTTGATGCCCCAATTTAAATCATTTTGCTAACAAGTTAGTTAATTACCTTGTTTTGTGTACTCATTTTCTATGACTTCACAAACACAAATTTCTCTCTCTGAATGAGGCCAGGATCAGTAGAAGCCCAAGCTGGCCCAAAGTCCACAAAGTCGAACTGAGCCCAAAGTTGGATCTGGGAATTTGAAAGAGACCTAATCCACATTTGTGGTATTAGGAATGATATATTTGGTGAGATGTATTGAGTGATACTTCGGGGAAGGTATTACTTATTACATATACAAAGATTTTCGTGCTTTCCTACAATTCTTTCTACGTATTAATACATAACATGAGGAACAGCGGTGTGGGTGGGGCGAGTAGGATCCAAATACGAGGGAGCATATTCACGCACCCCGAACCGATAAATAATAGATACCTCCAAGGTTTAATCTAAGTAACAAATTCACCCATATTATTCATAAAGTAACATAAATATCTTTATAATTGAAAAATACAGGGGTCTTGATATGTAAAATAAGAGTCTTAATATTATTTAAAATATCAAAATAAGAATGTTTATGATACTTTATAAATAATAAGGATGAATTTATTATTTATACTAAATCTTGGGGGTGTCTATGTATTTACCCCCGCACCGAATGGTCCGAGTCCTGTGTCCATGTGGTGGTAATCGACACAGGGTACACTTGGGACCAAAAAAAAAGCTAAATAGCAGAACGGTACCTTGCACGTGTGTGTTCAGAGTGTACGTGTTTATCTTTCTATGCTATCTCTATGGTACACGTAATCGTCGGCCCCCACATCCACACTGGACCCCACCACACGACGGTCACTGTCTCCGCCCTTCCTAGCCCTTCCTTCCCCGCCTAAGCAAGCTTCCTTTAATTTCGTTCCGTTTGGTTTCTCTCTTGCAAGTTTCAGTTTCAGTTTCGTTGTCTGTCTCTGCAATGGGTGGAGGTAACAGAAGAAGATCAGCAAGCAATAGCGGCAGCAGCCATAGCAACAACAAGAGCAAGACCAAACGAAGATGGAAGCCCGATGCCTCATCATCATCCTCTGGTCGTATCAGAAATTCTTTGTTTGTGGAAGGAGGTATTTTGTCTGATTGGCAACAGCAGCAGCAGCACCCCTCTTCGCGAGGTTCCGGCTCCACTCTCTCTTTTGTTTCTTTCTATTTTTGATTCATTCATTAGCCATCTGTTTGATTCAACTTTGTATGGGTTTATATTGTGAAAGTTTGGGTTTTTATTTATTTGAGGTTGTGAGCGAGGATTCATTTTAGCTTTGTTTTTGGGTTTTTGTATGGTCTTGAATTGCAGGAAGGAATCGCAATGAGAACTCCAATTCTGAATCAAAATCTGGAAACTCAAATCCAACAAAGGCTTCTGCTTCTAAAAATGTGTCAAAGAAATCTTATGGAAATGTATTTGGATATCAATACCCTTCTCTGGATCATAAGGTATATCTCTTTTACATAAACGTTTCTTCATGAAAGCAAATTTGCTTTTAGTGTTTTTATTACTTTTGGGGCTAGGAGCAGGAAGAATGATGTCTTATTTGGATAGAACGAAGTTAGTTTGGACTATTAGTTGATTTTTCTTATATATATATATATATATAATTTGTGGTTTCGAGTTTGTGTTTTCAATGTCAAATGCTTTATTTTTTTATTCTTTCCTTTGTTCTAAAACTTTATTTGTAGCTTTATGATATCAAACTATTTTAGTTGTGATTTTATAATTTTGGATATGTTTTGGTTTCTCATATGAGGGTTTGCCGTAGGACCTGTGCCTAGAGGACAATGACAAAGATAATAATTCAGATGAGTCACAGCCAACTGTGTTGCTTGATTCACATGATAGTAAGATTGTTGCTTATATAGATGTAACACCAACTTCGGATCCCCACAATGTGAATTGTACTTACGATTATGGTTCAAGTTTTGGGCTTGGTGATATTTCGCATAGAGGAATAGGGTTTTGTGACGAATCTGATGCAAACGCAAGTGGTGTTGATTCTTCCTCAAAGCAAATCAAAGAGCATGTAGTCTCAGGTTCTGATTCACCATTCTCCAAGGGGGATGTGGATGCTGACGAGAACATTAATCATGAGGAAGGTGTTGAGGTAACTGGAGAATTGCCAGATGAGACATCATCACCAAAGCAGAATTCAGGGTTCCTGTCAATTGGAGGCATGAAATTTTATACACAAGATATGTCTGATGAGGAAAGTGATGATGAAAATGATGGGGAGTCATCGGATGATGAAAGCTTGGAGTCATACTCTGAAAGTGATAGCTCAGAAAACTTGTCTGACAGTGATTTAGATATTGATGAAGAGGTTGCAGAAGATTACTTGGAAGGAATTGGTGGGAGCAACAATGTTTTAGATGCGAAGTGGTTGGTGGAACAGGATTTTGATGGATCAGATGATGATTGTTCTTCTAGCAGTAGCTTTGGTGATGCTATAAAGAAGTTGGGTGGAATTGCTCTCTGTGATGCATCTAGAGAATATGGTATGAAGAAGCGCCTGCCTGTCTCAAGGAAAAAACACTCTGTAGCTGCCAGAGATTCTTGGTCACCTGCTTATGATGACCTGATGCTTGTGAAAGATCCAAGAACTGTTTCTGGAAAAAAGAAGCATGTTGGTCGCCTTCCTCAGTCTTGGCCTCAAGAGGCTCAAAAGAGTAAAAAGTCCAGAAATTATCCTGGTAAAGTTTGCTACATATGTATGTTTGGTTAAAAATGCAATAATTATTAGTTAATAATCTTATATTGCACACTTTCATAGATTTAATTTTTAATATTGTCATATCGAAATGATGAATAATTAGGTTGGGAACCATATTCAATTCTGTACAAACAAGCGTCTTTGAAATGGAGATTTGTCTTCTTGTTTTAATTGCAACCAGTGACAATGTATGTTATTCAGATGATTAAACTCTGAATTTGTTCTCATAGAGATGCTTGTAAACTTCAACTAACCAAAATAAGTGAAGTCTTGCTTTGTCCTTATTCCATTTCTAGAGTTTATATGAAATCATTATTTGGCATTTTGGTGGCTAACAATCTGAATTTACATTAGATAAATTGATTCATTTATCTAATGTAGTCTTTCTGGTAATCAACTTGCCTGCCTTCGCATGTATAAATAACCTTCTAGTGCACTTGTCATTCAGGTGAAAAAAAGAAACATCGAAAAGAAATGATTGCTGTGAAACGGCGTGAGAGAATGCTGAGGCGGGGTGTTGATCTTGAGCAAATAAACTTGGTAAAGGGAAACATACAGGAGATTAAATGGAATCTCCTCTCTTTTTATTGCTTTCATTTCTTAAAAAAAGAAAATGAAGTGGTTACTAGTGTCATATGTTAGCCTCTAAAATACAATATTGGTCAGATTGACGCTTTGATGTAGGGGAAAAGCAGTTCTAATGGTTTTCAGCTCAGAATTCCTTTGAAAAATCTGGTTGGAAAAGATGTGGCATAAAATTTGTCTCCCATGCTTTGTTTTCCTTTTCATATTATATGCCGGTAAACAGACATTTAATACCCATTTACCAGGCAGGCTAGCATTTTTTTTTTTAGTGTTTTATAATTTTGACCGAATTACGGACCTTTTTAAAATTTGACCCTCTTCTAAAAAATTTATATCTCATACCCATTGTAAATCAGACACTTGATACAGGCACTATCGAACATTGTTAGATGTTATCTGTGGAGCAAAGAGTCATAGCATCTAAAATTTTCAAGTGTGGGTCAATTTTCAAATGCCCCCTTGGATTTGGTCTATCTTTGCAATGCTTTCTTTTTTTTTTTTTTTTTGTTTAACCTTATATGTCCATCTTTACCAGCTATAATTGTTTTTTATGATATAAATGCCATCTGGTTAGATGAAGGAGAATCTCTGAACGTTAAATGAATACCTGCTTGAAGAAGACGTTTGATTTGCCAAAAGAATTAACGTTATGCTTTGTGAATTGTAGACGTTGGAGCAGATTGTTTTGAATGGAGTTGATATATTCTCTTTTCAACAAATGCATCACCGTGATTGTTCCCAGGTATGGGGTTATGCTTCATCTCTCTTGCAGTTTTTCGCTATTACTTTTCTTCTTTTTTTCCCCCCAAATACTCCTGCTTGTTTGCCTGTGGACTATGTTTGATGTGCTTTAGGCTTTTTTAGGTACGACGATTAGCTGCAATATATCGCTTGCAGAGTGGTTGCCAAGGTTCTGGTAAGAAAAGGTAATGTATCTTGATATTTATATCATTGCATGGGTATATAATTTTATGTACTTGCACATATTTTTGTATCTATATTTGTACTTTTTAACATATGTATGTTTATAACATATATAGTACAATTAAATCATGGCATTGATATTTACATTGGCTTGCATTTGTTTTTACAGATTTGTTACAGTGACACGGACGAAGCATACATGCATGCCATCCTCAGTTGATAAACTTCGCCTGGAAAAGGTTTTAAATTTCCGTTGAGTTACACTTGTGGGATTATTTTTTATTCTATTTCTTGGTTGAATCTGCTATGGAGATTTTCAGTGTACTTTGATAAGTTTGTATGCCTTCCTGGTAATTCTAAGTCAATGAGTGTTTTATGAATTTCAGTTGATAGGAACTGGTGATGAGGATCTTGATTTTGCTGTTACTGAAGGCTCAAACTTAAAATCAGTGAGTGCAGACAGAAAGAAAACCAAACCATCAAAGAATGGGGCCCTACGTACTAATAATGGTGAAGCGAGTAAGAAGAAAGGGAATGGGAAAAAAGTTGTTTATGCTAATCAGCCTGTGTCTTTTGTTTCAAGTGGTGTAATGCATTCTCCAACTGTTGAGATCACAACTCTAGATTCTATAGAGACAATCGAAACTTTTGAAAGTAAGGGCACAACCAGCTCAACTCAGGTTGGTGCATTTGAGGTACACACAAAAGGGTTTGGATCCAAAATGATGGCTAAAATGGGATATGTAGAGGGTGGAGGATTGGGAAAGGATGGTCAAGGTATGTCAAAACCCATTGAAGTGATCCAACGTCCTAAGTCTCTTGGGTTGGGTGTGGAATTTACCAATGTCAATGAAGACTCAGTAAGGAAGGAATCTCGTGTTGACTCAGTAAGGCAAGAAACTCGTCGTGACTCAGTAAGGAAAGAAACTCGTGGTGACTCGGCGAGAAAGGAATCATGTGGTAACTCTGCGAGGAAGGGATCTCAAAACATTGGAGCTTTTGAAAAGCATACCACAGGTTTTGGTTCAAAGATAATGGCAAAGATGGGTTTTGTTGAAGGCATGGGTTTGGGCAAGAATTCACAAGGCATTGTCAACCCTTTGGTTGCTGTCAGGTTCCCAAAATCGCAGGGCTTGGGTGCCAAAGCCAAAGGTTAGGTGTAATCTTTATTGGAATAACAGAAAAGATAGGTACATTATGATTTATTTGTAATTGAACTGTTCTTAGTTCTAATATGTTAGCTACTCATGGCATACACCTCCCTTGCAATCAGTAGATTTATAATTCGCTTCTGAGCATGAAATAATGTTTCTTTCTTGGCCCTTCTTTGGTGCTTCCCACAGCCTTCTGTTATATTCCAAATATTGGGCAATTATGTTGTGCCTGAACTAGGCACGCATGACACAAACCTATTCTTTACCAGTCTTAGCTTTATGCGACCTTCATTTTGATGCCTCTTTGTGAAAACTACATTTTGCATTAATAGTCCTGGAGAGCAAGTTGCAAGACATTAAATAATTCGATCGGGGGTGTGTGGACAGCCTTGAAAATGTCCTTAAAAGGTTTCTCTATCTTCTCTCTTGTTATCAGCTATATATCTTCTTTTATTTTTTATGGAAAGAAAAAAAAAAATCAAGTTCTGATAATGTTACCACTCATCATGCTAAGTATTTGGATTTGTAAAATCCTACAAAAGTGACACGTATCTTAATGAAGATGTTAGTTTCTCTCACCCTTTTACCACTAGATCACTTATCGAGATTGTACATGGGAGTTCCTTTGCTATTATTGTTATTTCTGGTTTGCTTCTGAGCGAGGAATCTGCAAATGGAGCTCTTGTTTTGAGTGCTGACCCATGTGAGTGAATGATAGAAAAGGCCTGGAGGAAATGTGATAAACGCCAATGATTCAGTCACAGCAAACGAAAATTTCACGAACACTTCCCATTAAAGCCTCTATATATCATTCTTTATTCCTTTTGGTAACCTCTCTTTATCATGCCAGTAAAATGCACCTTTCACTCTCCCAAGAATCAACTACATTATTATATCCTATTATTCGGAGAATAAGAAAATATAATGCGATTGTGGTTAACGTGCCCACCTCACTCAACTCTTGCTGCAATTGAGGCTTTTGGCGACTTGGCCCCTTCGCTGGTTCTAGTCCTAGATGAGTTGTACATGAAAGTGAGATCAATTGATATATTTTGCTGTAAATTCACTTTCTTGTGTTGTTGTTACTTGAGATTCAGACTACTTTACTTACTTTGTTCCACAATGAAGTTAAGTTAGACTTAAGCTAGAACGGGCTTTAGGATGTGCTAAGCAAATTAAATTAATAAAAAGCCAACCCTAAATCTAAGCCTAAGCCTTACAAACTCTGCACATTTAATTAAATAAATACATATAAGATCCGAGAGCAGAATTGGTCAGAGAAGATTATACTACGTTTGTTATGCATTGAACCCAGATGTGGGAATTATTATTACAGAATTTTCAATGCTGTTCTCCATTTCTTTTCCTCTACCTCTAAGCTGGAACCAAACCTAGTAATATAATAACAAATCCATTTCTACATTATTTATAAAATTTAAGGAATTTGGATGAAGATATATTGTTATCATCTTAAGTAATTATCTGCTTTTTTCATGATTTTATTCATGATAGACATATCATATTTCAGATTTGTATGGAGCCAACTCATTTATCTTATCAAACTGGTAAGGTGTTTTATTTTTTAATCCAATAAATATTAATTGATAATTATAAATTAACGGGTTAATATTATTATAACTTTTAAATGAATACATATGGAATAGTGTGAAAAGTTAAATAAAAAAATAAATTATAATAACCTAAGTCATTATTATTCTAGAATGATCGTCGGTACCTTGAAATTAGATTTGTAATAACTAAATATTAATATCAATATGTTAACAAAAACTAACATTGAATACTAATCTCGTATTAGGGATATTTAATTTAAATTTTCCTAGTTTTACTGGATCTAAAAATTAAAAAAAAAAATTAATGAATAAATTATAAAAGTGTAAAAGGCCAAACGACAAAACGACAAAAGTCGTAAATGATACGGTACACACCACTCTCGAGTCGAGCAAGCACCATCCAATCCATACCATATAAAACTCCGTCATCGTTGCTCTCATTTCGTCTCATACAAATCACTTCGTCTTCTTCTTCTTCTTCTTCTTCTTCTCCGCAGAGACATTCTCTCTCTCTCTCTATCAAAACTCGTCCTTTTGAAGGTCAGTTGGATCCACCTCCCCTCCCCTCTCCTTTTATTTTCTCAACTCTTTTGTCTTGCTTATTTCTGCTATTGTGATAGTTTCTTTACTTTTTCATTGATATCACGATCTGGGTCTCCCAGATCTGAAGCAATTTCATCAAACATGGACGTAACTGCAAATTTTAGGATCTGGGTGGTGTTGTTTTTCGTTATATTTCAATCTGGTTGCCATGCCTTTTACTTGCCCGGTAGCTATCCCCACAAATACGTTGACGGCGATCCCTTGTCTGTGAAGGTGAATTCCCTCACTTCCATAGACACCGAGCTCCCCTACACCTATTACAGTTTGCCCTTCTGTAAGCCACCGGAGGGCGTCAAAGATAGCGCTGAGAATCTAGGTGAGCTTTTGATGGGTGATAGGATTGAGAATTCTCCTTATAGGTTTAACATGTCCTCAAATGAGACTGAAATCTTTTTGTGTAAATCCGATCCTTTGTCAAAAGATAATTTTGATTTGTTGAAGAAGAGAATTGATGAGATGTA
Source organism: Bursera cuneata (assembly GCA_026212285.1). Classification (NCBI taxonomy): domain Eukaryota; kingdom Viridiplantae; phylum Streptophyta; class Magnoliopsida; order Sapindales; family Burseraceae; genus Bursera; species Bursera cuneata. The sequence continues at coordinate 19,221 of JANLJB010000016.1, forward strand.
TCAGGTTAATTTGATCCTTGATAATTTGCCCGCTATAAGGTATACTAAGAAGGATGGTTATGTTTTGAGATGGACTGGATTTCCTGTTGGGGTTAACTATCAAGGTGCATATTATGTGTTTAATCATTTGAAATTTACGGTTCTTGTTCATAAGTATGAGGAAACTAATGTTGCACGTGTGATGGGTACTGGGGATTCTCCCGAGGTCATTCCCGCAAGAGTCAATGGTGGATCGGATGTGCCTGGTTACATGGTTGTTGGATTCGAGGTTGTGCCTTGCAGTGTGATGCATAATGTTGATTCAGCGAAGAATTTGAATATGTATGATAAGTACCCGAATCCTATTAAATGTGACTCGAAAATTGTGTCAATGCCTATTAAGGAAGGCCAACCGATTGTGTTCACTTACGAGGTTAACTTTGATCTGAGTGATATTAAGTGGCCGTCGCGTTGGGATGCTTATTTGAAGATGGAGGGATCAAAGGTCCATTGGTTTTCAATCTTGAATTCTCTTATGGTCATAACTTTCCTTGCTGGTATTGTCCTTGTGATCTTTTTGAGGACTGTTAGGCGCGATCTTACCCGGTATGAGGAGCTGGACAAGGAGGCTCAGGCACAGATGAATGAGGAGCTGTCTGGGTGGAAGCTTGTCGTAGGTGATGTATTTCGTGCACCGAACAATCCTGGACTTCTGTGTATTCTGGTTGGAGATGGAGTACAGATCCTGGGGATGGCTGTTGTGACTATTTTGTTTGCTGCTCTTGGATTTATGTCGCCAGCTTCTCGTGGAACTCTCATTACAGGTATGCTGTTCTTCTACATGATTCTTGGTGTTGCAGCTGGCTATGTGGCAGTTCGTCTTTGGAGGACAATTGGCTGTGGTGATCACAAAGGATGGGTTTCAATCGCATGGAAGGCTGCTTGTTTCTTCCCTGGTATTGCCTTTTTGATTCTAACCACTTTGAACTTCCTATTGTGGGGTAGTCATAGCACAGGAGCCATTCCATTCTCTTTGTTTGTTATCCTGCTTCTGCTATGGTTCTGCATCTCTGTACCCCTTACCCTATTTGGCGGATACCTTGGGGCAAAGGCACCTCATATTGAGTACCCTGTTAGAACAAACCAGATTCCTCGTGAAATCCCTGCTCAAAAATACCCATCTTGGTTATTGGTTCTTGGTGCCGGCACTCTTCCTTTTGGTACCCTGTTCATTGAGCTCTTTTTTATCATGTCTAGTATCTGGATGGGTCGTGTTTACTATGTTTTTGGTTTCCTTTTAATTGTTTTGATACTCCTTGTGGTGGTTTGTGCCGAAGTATCACTTGTTCTTACCTACATGCATCTTTGCGTCGAAGACTGGAAATGGTGGTGGAAATCCTTCTTTGCTTCTGGATCAGTTGCAATCTACATTTTCTTGTACTCCATAAACTATCTTGTTTTTGATCTTAGGAGTTTGAGTGGTCCTGTCTCAGCCACTCTTTATTTGGGGTACTCTCTTTTCATGGTTATAGCAATTATGCTTGCAACGGGCACAGTTGGCTTCCTTTCTTCATTCTGGTTTGTTCATTACTTGTTCTCTTCGGTGAAGCTCGACTGAAGAACTCTTTCTCAATGATCGGCATTCTGAAGAGCGGCGGCGGCGGTCACATGGCGGAGAAATGAATGCAACCTTTGCCAAAGTCTATCATGTGTCATTCTACTTCCGAATTTTACATTTCGTCCTGTTTTCTTTAATTTTTTTTCTTTTTTACATTGAGATGATTGCATGATAGTGTTATACCAAAGTGTATGTGCATCCCTGCGGATTAGAGGCTTATCTAGTTGGTTATAGTTTGTAATTTGTGATGTTGGAATTCTAGTATGTTTTTTTTTATTTCTCGGATCTTTATAGATTTAAACACAAGGAGCAAAACTTATATCTTTCGTTTCCCTTTCTACTCTGGCTTGAATTGCGTTTCTATGTCCTAATCATTATTATTTTTATTTTAAATGAGTAAAGCATACATGAAAAGACTACCATCAAATATCTGCAGGTATACTTGCAAGTTAGAATGGATGCTTTTTGTTTTTCCTCCTAATCCAACCTAATTTGCCTCCACGAAAAGTAATTTCCGCTGAAGTGACTGTGACTCCCTGTTAATTGAAGATTTCTAGTTTTCTCCAGCCCAGCTTAAGTGAGTGTCGTACCAAGCCAATCTGGCCTGTGGCCATCATTCACCTGTCTCCATTATTGAGGACATTTTGTGATGGTAATGCATTCTAAACATGGTTGGAGAAATGTAGGGATCGACCTAAGAGTTGAGGACGTGATTTTCTAGTCCTCATCAGTTAAAAGAGGATTGAACCTCTAAAACTTTCTACGATACCGACATGCTGCAATATCACAAGTCATCATTCTTTATCATTTAAAGTCGTTATCATCTACCCCCGCGTATTGGGTAGGTAAAAGTACCTACATCCAACAAGAGATACTGGAAGGACAGGAGCCATACATTTGGCTGGAAAAACGCTACCTTACCATAGGTACAAGTCGATTTTATCCATTAGTTACTTGATGGACTTGCAACAACTAGAGACTTCGTTCGAAATGAATTACTATCCCACGGTTGAGGACTTTGGAGCTTGTAATGGCTAAGGTTTACTGTAAGTAAATTGCAGAAAAGGTTCCATTAAAAGAGTTTAAATAATCTCAATAAGAAGCAGAAGGACCTGAAAGACGAAACCAACAAAACCACAAATTTAAGGATGCAAATTACCCAAGCTTTCGATTTATAATTCGTCTAAAGTGAAGAAGGAAAAGTAATCCAAAGATGGATGGCTCAATAATACAGGTTTAGCTTGAATAGATTACAAGAAACAATAATCAAAATTAATTCAATAATAAACGTGATTGGTGATCGATTTTTATATTTTTTAATGGCAGAAGCAAAGACTTCATGTTAGTTAAAATGAAATAAAAATAAAATAGAAAAGAAAGGTGTGGTGGCCGTTTATCCGTTGCGATCAACAACTTTACAAAAAACTATTCTCTTTCACGCATACGCCTCTCTCTCGGAAACCAAACAAGTAGTAGAAGCAACACAATGTTGCCTGCTTCACTCTCTTCTCTTCACTCCACCAGTGTCCATGCAACTCCTTCTCTCTCTCCTCCCTCTTCTTCTTCTTCTTCTTCTTCTTCTTCTTTGGCTATAAGTGCTTCTGCTTCTTCCTTTCTCTCTCTCCAATCAGCTTCTTCTCTTCGTCATCGCCGTCTCGTTTCCTTCACCACTGTCCATGCCAACCCACCCACAAAGACTACGGTAAGTTTCCCTGCATGCAATATTCTCAATCAGCTTGTTGTGTACGGTCACTTACTTTGCTTCGTTTGTTGGGCAGGGATTGAGGGTCACTTGTGCTTCGGCAAAGGAGCCACTCAAGGTGATGATATCAGGTGCACCGGCATCAGGCAAGGGGACTCAGTGTGAGTTGATTGTTCAGAAGGTAATTAAATTCTATCACGTATACATGGAACTGATATGTTTCTTTATTGATTTTCAGTAAGGTCATTTAACTAACTTTGAAATGACTGATGTTTGCAGGAGACTGCTGATCTACTATTGTGTTATATGTTTATATTTCTATGCATGTGCTAGATAGATATCTAGATATGTTTTGTGTTCTAATTTTTTTTTAATCTTTTATTATTATTATTATTTTGGTTAGTTTCGCTAGATTTTGGTTTGAAATGCGTATTAAGAAATTGGCACATAGGGCATTGGTGATTATCCATCCAAAAGGAAAAATGTTATTGATGATAAAAATTTTTGAATTTTGATTGTCATAAAAGCCGAATTTTTGTTTTGATGTAGTGAATTTTCTGCGAAGCAACTTAACTCCTCATATACGAATTGGTTTTGTCGCTATAATCTCCTTATAGTTGTGAAACCAAGTTGTGTGATGGGCAGTTAATGCTGAACATTACATAGAATTCTTTTGTCCTTCAGTCTAGATTTGAGTAATTTTCTTATTTTAATCCATGATTTTCTGTTTTGTTTTACAGTTCGGATTGGTCCATATATCAACAGGGGATCTCTTAAGAGCCGAAGTATCATCTGGGACAGAAATTGGGAATAAGGCGAAGGCATTCATGAATAGTGGTCAACTGGTTCCAGATGAAATTGTTACTGCTGTATTGCACAAATTCACTTACTTTCATACTGTTTTACGTTTCGTCTAGAATATGTTGTAAGATAAACGCTCTTTTTGTAGATGGTAACAGCCCGATTATCTCATGAAGATGCTAAAGAAAAGGGATGGCTTCTAGATGGATATCCACGGAGTTTTGCCCAAGCAGAGAGTCTTGAAAAATTGAAGATTAGACCAGATGTTTATATTTTATTAGATGTATGTAATTTGTGTTTTTTATGCTATCATTGCTTACGAATCCACCATCTCGCATTGATTTGCAGTTACTTCCATAAAAATCTTTGAAACTTGTTGGATGAGTCTAGCTGAAAGATTTTCCAATATGTTGGACACCATGAACTCTTGCACTAGAAGATATTGTTTAATTGAAGAAAATAAAGATAGGCTTTTTTCCACAGAAGATGACATTAAACTGCTGTATATTTTGAAATTTATGATTTTGACTTATTTCATGTTTACTTGATAAGCTGTGATTAATGAGTGCTTACGGAATGTGAGAACCTAGATTTTGGTGGTTGAGTTATACAATGGTTATTTATGTATATAGATAATCAAATGCCATAGAATTTTTTTTACTTTTGGGGAGGATTAGGAACATGACTTTTGCTTTATAATTGCCTTTTTTTGCATTACTTGCTACATCATCAATGTTAAATTTGGATGTTTTAATTCGTAGCACAGATGACGGTGAATCTCTGTATTAGTATCCATTAAGCCTCCCAAAATTTGAACCCTAATTCTATTGCAAGTTTTATATTTGATTGGTCATAAGCAGACAATTCTCAGAAGTGAAATGTATCTTTTACATGATGTAATTTCTTAATACTCAGGTTCCTGATGAAATTCTAATCGACAGATGTGCTGGGAGACGGCTAGATCCAATGACAGGGAAGATTTACCATCTGAAAAGTTTTCCCCCAGAGACTGATGAAATTAAAGCAAGACTTATAACCCGTCCAGATGATACAGAGGAAAAAGTATGGTCAAATATACACAAATAGTGAAATTAATTTGCTTATTGTTTATCATTAACTTTTGAGACACAGTCATTCTAGTTATTTGTTTGGAAACTCGCTACTCTTTTCTCCAGTCCTTTACAGTTGATGGAGTATCTAACATGTCTGCTTTAAATTTCTGTGTAGGTGAAATCACGATTGGAAATATACAAACAGAATTCAAAATCAGTCGTATCAACTTACTCAAACATAATGAAGAAGGTGCTTGAATCTTTCAATAATTTTTTATATTTTCCACTTAGCCTTGTTATGTGAATCTCTGTCAATCTTTTCACTGAAATTTTAAATTACAGATTGATGGAAACCGGCCAAAAGAGATTATTTTTAAGGATATTGAATCTTTGCTGTCTCAAGTACAGAGAGAGAAAATGAAAACAAAGGCAGCAGGTATATTATAGCATTTGAGCTGTGTTTTGTAGGATTCAGGACACTTATTTCCTTGATGAAATTGACTGGAACCAGTCATCTTGGCTTACATAGGGATCCGCATGAATAATGAGATATGGATAGAAAATTGTCTGTTAGAAATAAATTTCCAATCTTTGGCATTTTCCTTGTCCTAGAAATATAGGTTAAAGTCCGTGAAAGCACATTATTCTTACATTCATTCTCTGTAAACATTTACTCGATCTTGTGATTGCTTGGTTTTTACTTCTACCTTATAATTGAAGGATTCAAACAAAGAAATGTGATGTCAATAATCTACCTGCATTGTAGAGTTTAGATATCTTATATACATGAAAATATCCTTTTAGATTTCTTATATGCATGAAATTATCCTCTTTCTATTTACTGCACTTGATGATTATCATGTAGGGGATACTTTCTTCAGTTTCTTTTAAAAAATAAAAAGAAAAAAGAAACAGACTCTTTGATTTGGATATGAACTTCTGTGAACTAAATATGTAACAGTAACTAACTTCTTTCATTTGTCGAACTCTTTTTGTTCTTCACATGTTTCAGAGAAACCAGTGCTTGTAAGTGAAAGCCGGTCAAATCAGGCATCTTCAAACCAGGTACATTCTTGTTTCACTGATTTTGGTATCTATATAAGTTGTCCTTGTATGTAAAGCGTCTGTAACTCTTTAGTATATCTTTTCTCACTTTTTTCTTTAAATTTTTCAGGATAATTGGAAAGGAATTCCTACTAGATTGAATAATATTCCTCATTCTAGAGAAATCAGGAATTATTTCTATGATGATGTTTTACAAGCAACAGAGAGAGCTGTAAATGATGGGAGAACTCGACTGAAGGTCAGATTCTTAGTATATGCTTTTTTCTGTTAGATATTTAAGCTTCTTCGATCCAGAAGCATGAAATTCTACTGTGAGCAAGCTACTATATGCTTTTTTTATTTTGATTTACCCTTCTTGTACTGGTAATGAGAATTTGTTTCTTTTCTATGCGGCTTAAGCAGTCATAGATTTGTTTCCACTAGGAGGAAAGTTTATCCTTTTTCCCTGCTTTAAGTTGGATTCTTAATTGACAGGTAGAGATTAATATTCCAGAATTGAACCCGGAAATGGTAAGTTGCTCTATCTTTTAGAAACTAAAATTCCATCGATATATCTCAAGTGGGCCTTTTTTATTACTATTATTATTATGATGCACAGGATGTTTATCGAATAGGGACCTTGATGGAACTTGTTCGAGTTATTGCTCTTTCATTTGCTGATGACGGAAAACGTGTCAAGGTATTTTCGGCAGTTGATGGGACAGAGGTGTAAATATGGCATATATTCATCTACTTGGGTGGATGTTTTATCTTTCAGGTCTGTGTTCAAGGTTCTATGGGGGAAGGAGCACTTGCTGGAATGCCGTTGCAACTTGCTGGTACTCGAAAGATTTTGGAGTTCATGGATTGGGGTAATTATGGTGCTATGGGAACATTTATCAACATTGGCTCCATAGGTACAGGACTAAATAAATTCCTTGACTCATTTTCCTAGTTGACTTTCTGTTACTCTCTCCTTCTCTCTAAATAATTTTTACACGCTTTCCATAGTATAATTTTTATATACAATTGCCTACAAATATGGCACAAATGAGAGATAGCCTATAAAAGAATAAAGGCTGTTCTCTATAAGCTTTAAAGCAAACAGTTGATTGACAAAAGAGTTTATATGAAGAAACCTTGAACAATCTTTATACATAGAGGTATATCCCTAAGAGCATCTGTTTTACCTTTTCTAAATTTTAAAATTACATCACTCTGAAATACTGTTTTGAAACTTATGCTTATTAAAATAAACAGAGATTGCATAAACTTGTTTGTTACTGATAATATATTAATTTTCATGCATAGCTTGGTTAGTTAATGATTTATTATGTGCAACTGTAGGTGCCAAAGAGGTGGATGAGCAAGATGACATGTTCATCTTAGTGGCTCCTCAAAATGCTGTAGGGAATTGCATTATAGATGTAAGGAGCTTGAGAGTAGATGTTCCATTTTGCAACTCAAATGACTTATAATCTACATGCTTTATTTGTAGATTTAGATTTTAAATTTGAAGTTGAATGTAGGATCTAAAAGCTATGACTGATGCTGCTGGGAAGAGGCCAGTCATTCTTATCAATCCAAGGCTCAAGGTTAGAATGTCTTACATGATGCATAATTGTATCAAGAACTAGGAGCATATAATCCTGCATTGCATCGTTCTAAAACTAAATGCATAATTGACTTGCTATCTATGCATGATGCTGAACATGAAACAGAAAAACACTTGGACATTACTTTCCTGAGCCTTGTATGTGCAGCTAACACATGAACATTTTTCAATTCAGGATTTACCTGGTTCAAGTGGTATCATGCAAGTAAGTAAGCAAGAAAGTTGAAATGATTGACATTATAAGCAATCAGACAGTGCCTTTCTAATCCATTTGTTTCTAGACAATGGGTCGGGACAAGAGATTGGAATATGCTGCTTCTTTTGAGAGTTGCTATTTCTTTCGCCTTCTTTATTATGCAGGAACTCAATATCCAATTATGGGTGCTCTCAGGTAAAAATATCACTAGCTAGTACTTTTTCTCCATCTGTGGACAATGTTCATAACTTTGGTTCTTCATATTTGCAGGTTTTCTTACCCTTATGGTTATGAGCTGTACAAGAGATTTGATATACCGTCTGGTGGAGAAAAGTATGTCATCTTGTCTACATTTACCGAAAAGCCAACGATTGATGACGTGAATGATGCCTTCCTAGGGAAACCAAGGTAAACCTGGACTGAAAAATCATGCATGTACTTTTACTTTATTTTGTTTTAAATCTATCCATGTTTTCTTTACATTCTTCCTGAATTAATCTTGCATTTTACTTTGCAGAAATCAAGTTAAGAAAGCCTCAGGATTTTGGTAAGAAACATGAATGGTTCTCATATAAGCTGTAATTATTGTTTCTCAAGCTTGATCGATGATTTTCATTTTTCTTGCAGGGGCTTCTTGAGTGGCGTATTTTGAATAGATACAAAGTTGTAAATAATAATCTATGAATCTTCAACGGCATTAGTAAGTATCCTAAAGGAAAAAGCTAGCAGTATAGTCTTTGAATGTATATCTTGCAATCAGTACCTGGACTAAAAGCATTATTGCCCGTTTATATGTTGGGTAGTAGCTGTTTTAAACGACCAAGAAATCTTGAGAGTTGACACCATTTAGAAAAGTTTGAGAGCCAAGTAAGACTATAAAAGGTAAACTGCAAGGCACATTTTTTTATTATTATTATCATTATTTCTTTGGTATAATCCAAGCAGGACAACTTGTGGGAGTTCAAACTTTGTGCTATTTTTCGATTTATGAGACTTGCAAACCAGTTATACTTCTACACAGCTCCATGGGAGCTGGATGATGGTTGGAATTACAATTATACAATCCTTGCTTCAGGTCGAACCTACAGGCTAGCTGCAACATGATCACCAGTTCCAAATGCTTTTGAATTATTCTATTAGCAATTTGTTGATAAAAATGTTTAATGGGAGATTCATAAGTAAAGTGAGATTCTACGGCCCAGGTCTGTGACTTTTATATTATATGATCACTTTCCTCTGCAAACTCTAACCCAGATATGCTTATAGACTAATTAAAATAATGATACACTGCATCATGATGTGAGACTATAGAAATGTTTGACCCATCAAGTAAGATCATAACATAAAGTAATGAAAGTAGATTAAATTATTGCAAAAGAGAATAAAGATTCTCTTAAGAATAAACTTTTTAAGAAACCATAAAATTTTATGTATAATTTTTAGGATACTGAGCTTGCCATCACCATGAAATCATGATGCCGTTGGGGATAATGATCATGAAGAATATTTATAGAACTTAAGTGAAATCTGGAGAAAAGGAAGATTTTAAATTAGTCAAAAAAAGGATAACAAATCATAAGTTTCCAATTAGATTAATCTGTCAAACGGGGAATAATGGAGAATCATTGAGGATGATACAAACTTTCTTACGCCCAGTGGCTATCCCCACTTGTTGTTTCTTGTCTTAATCATATTATTGATGCAGTAGTTAATTGCATTTAATTGAAGCACGAAACCAATTGGTAATCAAATACAGTACTTGAAAGTTAAACCCACCTAAGATTTTTACGCAAAAATCTTGTTAACGTGACCCATCATGAGGCCAAAATGACATAGTTCCCAAAGAAAAGTTAGCACAATCTTGATGTGAACTTATAATAAAGAGAATTCGTTCATGTTCCGATTAAAAAGTTGTCTGAAGGAGAAAAAGGAAATGACCAAAATGATCTCCGTCAATTTATGTACTCATTAAGAAATCAAGCAAAGCAAAGATACCCAGAAGCATATTGAACCTCAACCACATGTCTTTGCTATACATTGAATAGTATTGAACTACCAGTCTTTGATTGATTGGTTTTGGGAGAAACTTATTCAAACAGGAAAATTGAAAAATGAGACAAAAGTCATTGAACAACTACACAATTACCAACTTTCTTAATTAGGGGAAAAATAAATTAATTCGTAGTTGTTTGTAGTCAAAATTTTTAAATGAAGTTAACAGTTATATTTCGCTCTCATTTTTTCTAGGTAGAAAGTGCTATCAAATGCATTTATTAATATTTCCAAATATATAATATAAATAATTCCATAGTTACATATAAGCAGGATGATAGAAAGAAATGACAGAGCAGTAGTGTCACCTTTTGGATTTTATCCAAATCAAGATTTCTTTCTTTCTGTGATTATCTAGAGAAGTGTGGATTGCCATGACACTTCATTTCATAGTGCATCGTCACTTCTCAACTCATTCAAATGCAGACAATGACACACATAGCAAAAGTCATTGAAACTAGCAGACCCCAAGTGGAGGAAACAACCCAAAATTTTGACAATGAAATTTGTTGAGAAATCAATATCAAACTTGAAGTTGAATTGGACAAAGTCAGAAAACCAATCTCTCTCTCCCATCCCAGTAATTAAATATGTTAAAAATTTTAATAAAATTTAACTAACACTGAGATATGTTTATGAAATTTTTAAGACCACATATAGTTTACGATTTTTACAAACTTCAAACTTATCAAAGATAAAAATTATGTAACTAGCAGGATATATTAAAATTTATATAAGAATTATGAGTTTTTCTTTTATTACAAATATAAGATCCCTACGTATAACTATAAAAATAGTAATTTAGAGTCTAATATAGTTAATAAGAAAATGATATAAAATAAATAGATATACAAAATTAATTTCCGATAGAAAAAGAAATATAATCAAGATGGAAAAGAAATATATATATATATATATATAGGGATGGAAATGTTGAGTTAGTTAAACACCTGATTTAGATAAGTTTTACCAATCCAATTTGGTCGCAAGGTAAAGAATGACCTGTTAAAACAAAAGATGCAGTCAATACAGCCAGAAACACACCCAATAACCCAAGTATCCACCAATGAGATACAGACAAAATACGTGTAGAGAATTATCATTAGAACTATCATACTTACCGATCTTTGATGAACTGATTTGATTAACCAATCGAAGTTAACTTATGTGATTATGTATTGAACAGATGTAAAAGTCAAAGTATGATTAACCGATGGGTGATGCTAGTGACATTTGAAGCGAGGCATGTTGAGTGCAATAAATACGGAAGATATCATACAAAATTAGATAATTATTTTTAGCAAATTGAAAGGGCGGTTAACTCCATTCATGGTTGCCAACTTGTCTTGTGTAACATACTTTTAGATGCTGTTGTTTGCTTCCTCACTTGTCAAAGTCAGAGAAACCAGAAACTTTTTATATTTCATAATTCATATATGTGGTTTATTTATGATTGCTAAGTGGGGACTGGGAGGAGAAAAAGTTTGATAATTTCTATCATACAATTATAAATCTGGTTTTGTGGTTGTGGGTGAAATCTGAGAAGGAAGAGAAGAGCTGTGAAGATGGGAGGTGGGTTTGGTCCGGTTGGTGTGGCAAAGGAAAGAGCAGAGCAGTACCAAGGAAGGGTCACATTTTCTGTGATCATTGCATGCGTTACTGCTGCTATTGGTGGCTCAATATTTGGCTATGATATTGGAATTTCAGGTATTTTTTGCCTCTTGTATTTCCCCATGGGCAGATGAACTCTGATGAGAGAATCTACCAAGAATCAATATCTTTTGTCAAAGGGTATTATGAAATTGTCTCTGTTGCATCTCTGTTAGGAATATATGGAATCAGAATCATGCGTGTCCTCTCTTTTACTTAATTTTTTTCTTAATTTTTTGGTACCCAATAAGAGGAATTGAAAATAAAATATGAAATCAATCAGTGTGTTAGTCCTTTCCTCGTTGCTTTGTGATGATGTTAAGAGACAGATGAACCTCTAATTGTAAAGTGAATGAAAACTGAAATTAAAGTAAATAACCTTTCCTAAGGGTCTTCTGGAAATCAACTGTTGAACCACTCCTTAGCCTTCCTCCAGATTCTGTTAGGGAACATGTGATATATAGTAAGCAATTCATGTTTAACTGAAAGAACAAGAATTGGTTTGGTTCAAACCCAAATTTAATAATTAATTTACGATTAAATGAATTTTAATCAAATGATATTTTCGTTTTTTATCTTTAATTTTTTTTTTCTATGTTTCTGATCATAACTAATTTCAGTGTTATCATACTGGAGTTGAGGTTATTAATTTCTTGAATATTTCACCAAAGTTCACTGCATATCCACTCCAGAAGAAGTCCATTCTGTCAATCAGGCTCAGTTTTGGCAAGCAGCCTAAAAAAATTAAAACTAATCGCAACAGAGAAAACCATGAATAAACTTCAGAAAAGTAATTACAGCATTTAGTTAATAAAGTTTTGTGCAAGTTTCTGGTGCTAAGGAGTCCTTATTAGTCCTACTTCAACATGTAATTGGCAGGAGGAGTGACATCCATGGATCCATTTCTTGAGAAATTCTTCCACGCTGTATACAAGAAAAAGAGCCATGTGCAAGAAAGCAACTATTGCAAGTACAACAATCAAGGGCTTGCAGCATTCACATCTTCTCTATACCTTGCTGGTTTGGTTGCATCCCTGATAGCATCACCAGTTACAAGGGATTATGGTCGCCGTGCTAGTATAATCTGCGGTGGGGTCTGCTTTCTTGTTGGAGCAACATTAAATGCTGCAGCTGTCAACCTAGCAATGCTCCTCTTTGGTCGGATCATGCTTGGTGTTGGCATTGGCTTTGGGAATCAGGTACTTTTTCGCTTACAGCTTCTTTTTGCAATAAAGTCTAATGCAATGGAATTTCTTGTTTCTTTCCCTTGCTAGGAATGTACTGATTAAAGGCAATTATCAGTTACAGTGTTCTTCTGTAGTGACATTGATTCTAAGACATAATAGATTGGTTAGAAGGAACTAAACTACATGGCGATTCACCTAATTTTCCAAAGGAACTAATTCACTCTTACACTTTTTTGAAGGCTGTACCCCTATATCTGTCTGAAATGGCTCCAACTCATCTTCGAGGAGGCTTAAACATGATGTTTCAGTTAGCAACTACCATGGGAATATTTACTGCAAACATGATCAATTATGGTACACAGAAGCTCGATCCATGGGGATGGAGGCTATCACTCGGTCTGGCTGCAATACCAGCTCTGTTGATGACCGTGGGAGGGATTCTTCTCCCTGAAACACCTAATAGTTTAATTGAAAGGGGATCAAAGGAGAAAGGGAGAGAAGTCCTAGAGAAAATCAGAGGAACCAAAAATGTGAATGCAGAGTATGAAGACATGATAGATGCAACTGAGTTAGCTAACTCAATAAAGCATCCCTTCAGAAACATCCTTGAAAGAAGGAATAGGCCACAATTGGTAATGGCAATATGCATGCCAACATTTCAGATCCTCACAGGCATAAACTCAATTCTCTTCTATGCTCCTGTGTTGTTCCAGTCTATGGGATTTGGGGGAAATGCTTCACTCTATGCCTCAGCTTTGACTGGAGCAGTTCTAGCATCATCTACGCTTATTTCTATTGCAACAGTAGATAGACTTGGTCGAAGAATCCTACTTATAAGTGGTGGAATAGTAATGATTACTTGCCAGGTAAACGTTCCACCCTCTTCACTGTTGATCAGATTGCAGAAATCCTTCCAGGAGAAGTATAAGCATTGACTGGTGCCAAAAATACTGAACACAATCCATTGATTGCAGATTATGCATAATTTCTGCTAGAATGGCTGAAACAATGAATATGGTTCTCAACTGTTTCAAGAATTTTATTTTCAGCAAATGTTTTGATGGATTTCTTATCAGACTTGCAGCTTCTTCAGAATAAGTTTGAAAAATCTTATATGCCTGTAATCCTTAACCGCACTCTTCTTTTTTCTGTATGGAAATAGGTCATAGTTGCCATAATCTTGGGGCTGAAGTTTGGCAAAAACCAAGAACTATCCAAAGGCTTCTCCGCAGCAGTGGTGGTGGTGTTTTGCCTATTTGTCTTGGCATTTGGATGGTCATGGGGTCCTCTTGGGTGGACTGTGCCAAGTGAGATATTTCCTTTAGAAACCCGATCAGCTGGACAGAGCATTACTGTTGCTGTAAACCTTCTTTTCACTTTTATAATAGCCCAGAGTTTCCTATCTCTCCTCTGCACGTTAAAGTTTGGGATATTTCTCTTCTTTTCTGGATGGATTACTATCATGACTATCTTTGTTTATTTCTTCTTGCCGGAAACGAAGGGGGTTCCAATTGAAGAGATGATACTGTTATGGAGAAAGCACTGGTTCTGGAAAAATATAGTGCCCCAGTACCCAGGAGTTGATAGTAGTAGTAGTGAGAGTAGCAACTCTACTGACCACGGTTCATGAGACAACCAGGCTTGAGCAGTATTACATAAAGCTCTGTAACACAACAGGGTACCAACTAGATCCGGCAAGTTCCTTGCAAAGTTGATAGCAGATAATTTACAGGTTCGGAGCCACATGTGAGACCCAATGGCAGATAGTGCACATCCCAAAAATAACAGAAATAAAAATGAGAGTTGGATTGATACACATGAAGAGGAAATATATTGTCTTAGCTTTTGTATTAGGGTTTAAACATAGGACTTTCATGTTGGTTACAGGATTTCAATACATATGCAACTAGTAAAATCGTGAATTATGAATGAAATTACCTGCAGGCCATAATATCTATATTTGTTTGACTTATATATGCTGAAGTTTATAATAAATGGCATTTCCTTAGTCTACCTCTTTGTCTTGCCTGATAACACTTATTTCTGTTCGTGCCAACCACAGCAAGGCATAAAGCTTTCCTACCTTATACACTTATGGTTATCGAAATTCTTGATCTCCATGCATGTATTAATACTTGAAATCACCTAAAAATCCTGGGATTTTAAGATCCAAAAGTATGATCTTCGCTTCCTTCCTTAACCGTTCATAGTTGTACTGTAATTACCAAGAGTGATCCTACTGATTCTCCACCTACAATTTCTTGTAAAGCCGCAAAGGGCAATTCCCAGTAGTTGATCCTTGGTGGGATTGTTACCTCCAGTATCACATGCCGCTAGTTGACCATGACCATATACTGCCAAAAAAAAAAAAAAAAATTCCCTTGTAATATACTGGGGTCTACCATGCCATCTTTCTGTGGTTTGTCCTAGCTTTCTGATCACTGGGCTTAAAATATTATAATTTTCCAACTCTACGTAAATAAATTAATCATCAATTAATGTACAATTCAAACATAGATTTTTGACACCATCAAGTTTCCTGTAAGTAGTTTAGATCCATTGCATTTAATAAGTAGAGGATCATGATCCTTCAAAAATTGTCCCATTTCACTAGCGTCTCTATCTTATTCGATAACTATCACGAACGCTTGGGTCATCTAAGAAAGTAGCTTACTTGAATAACTTACACGTATAATGGGAAACCTGTGTAATATATGAGCTTCTAGTGTTTCTCTTATTTAAAATATATGTTAATAAAAGTTTGAGTTCGGTCATTCTAAGCTTTCAGAATATATATGTATTGTAATACATTGATCAATTTTCTGATTGTTGATTGTGATTAATTTCTTCGGATCAAGAGCTTTGTAATTCAAAATTGTGTTTTAATAAAACAAGATAATATATATTGAGAAAACTTTAAAACATTTTTGTGAAATATTCTAAGTGTTAAGACTAACTTGGACTAGAATTGGTTTAAATTTCTACTTCAATTCACCTGCCTACGAGTGAAGGAAATTACACACATAAAAGAAGAGAAATCGGTCAATTGGTTAGTATGTGTTAGAGTCCCACATTAACGAGGTCTTGAAATTTATAAAGAGGTTAATCTCAAAAGAGTCAACACGGTCGACTCTGAATGAGGGGTCACTCCGCAGGAGTTAAATGGTTGAAGAGAGTCTTGAGGTTAATGAGTCACCCAATGAGGGATGGTCCGAGAAGGGTGTTGAGGTTGGCCCTGAAAGACCATAAAGAAAAAAATAAAAATAAAAAAGACTTATACACAAAAATCAATAAAAACAAAAAAACAAAAATGCAATAATTCTAATTATATATACGTTCCAAAAAAAAAAAAAAATCAAGGGGGAGCTACCAAACAACACTCTACACCTGTTCTCACCAAAATATCAACTACGTATACCCACTACAACGTAGGTTTACAAGCTGCATGCGTCTAATTATTTACACCTTTACCCCCAGTACAACCACCGTTAATCCCTGGGCGGTGGCCTCAGTTACGGTACCTTTCTTCGCAAGAAAACGTGGGATAGGAAGCGAACTCGGCGGCGGCGAAGTGTAGAACCCAAATCCAGCGTAACAATGACTTTGCTTTTCTTCTCCGCGTCGTCGCCTCCAGCTCCGGTTTTGGTTCGTCGTGGGCGAGGAGGAACTTGGGCTCTTATGGGTTTTTGTAAGCGAGTGTGGTTTTTGGGTGGAAGTTTAACGACCACTGTTGGTTCAGGGTGGGAGAAGCTCCGTTTCAGGTTTCAATTGCAGCAGCGAGAGGGGGAGACGTTAAGGTCAGGACGGGATTTTGATAAGCGAGGAGGAGTTGGGGCTTCGGAAGATGGTTGAGAAGGAAGAATTGCTATGACCATTATTGCTTCAAAGTCGAAAGCTAGAAGAGAACTTGAATTGAGTGTTAGGGCTATACATACATACATATATATTATTATATAGCCTGTTCGGTTTAGGAACTAAACATTAATCAAGATTTGGTTTGAGGTTATAATAGAATAGGAGGATGCTAGTCTCGGTAAACCCATATTCTAAAAATCAGTCTCCAGGTACATAAAATACAATAAAAAAAAAATACCTGGTCCGGACTTATAAATTAAATAAAAAGAACAGAGAAAAATAAACACTTAAATAAGAAAGACAATAAAACTTTAATCCAAGCATAAAGCGAGGTTGGAAAGCTTGGAGGCCCGGAGGCAATCAATTCCATTCCATTCATCACCTTGGAGTCCCCGTCAGGTGTAGCAGCAAAACTAGCTAAAGCTATGGAAGCTTCAATTAACTAGCTGCAAGCATGAGCTACAAAACTATACATGCGACTACACATGCTTAAAGTACTCCAACCTGCAAATGCTTCATAACTTACAATCACAAGTGGAAAACTTGATCCATCCATGTCCTGGCAGTTAACGCTGAAATATATGCAATTATGCTTGCGTACGTAAAAAAATTCCGATATCCTTCAACAGAAAATGAGGAATTATTACCCAGAAAAGAGCTCTGTTATCGAAATTCTTGATCTCCATGCATGTATTATTACTTGAAATCACCTAAAAATCCTGGGATTTTAAGTTCCACCAGTATGATCTTCACTTCCTTAACCGATCACAGCTGGACGGTAATTACCAAGAGGAATCCCGCTGATTCTCCACCTACAATTTCTCATAAATCCTCAAAGTGCAATTCCCAGTAGTTGATCCTTGGTGGGATTATCACCTCCAGTATCACATATCGCTATTTTACCATGACCATTTACTGCCAAAAAAAAAAAAAAAATCCTATATAATATACAGGTACCTATGGTTTGTCCTACCTTTGTGATCACTGGGTTTAAAATATGATAATTTTCCAACTCTCCTTAAATAAATTAATTAATTGGTAGTATGTGTTGAGTTTCACATTGGATAGTTAAAGAGGTTAGTCCTTAAAGAGTCAGCAGTTTCGATTCTAAATGAGAAAGAGTCCTCAATTCTGAATGAGGGATGTTCGAAGGGGGTTAAATGGTTAAAGAGAGTCCTGATGTCACTGACCCACCGGTTCAGTATTTTAGATGAGAAATGGTCCGAAATGGGTGTTGAGGTTGGCCTTGAAAGATGCAAAAAGTAAAAAAACAAAAATGCAATAATTCTGACTTATATATACGTTTCGAAAAAAAAAAAAAAATCAAAGGGAAGCTACCAATTAAACAACGCTCTACACCTCTTCTCACCAAAAAATAAACTACGTATGCCCACTACAACGTAGGTTTACAATCTGCATGCGTCTAATTATTTACACCTTTGCCCCTTGTATGACCATCGTTTCTTTACACCACCGTTAATCCTTGGGCGGAGACCTCACTTACGGTACCTTTCTTCGCAAGAAAACGTGGGATGGGAAGCGTACTAGGCGGCGGCGAAGCGTAGAACCCAAATCCAGCGTAATAATCCACTTCCTTATTAGTACTGCAGGCTTTGCTTTTCTTCTTCGAGCTCGTCGTCTTCCGCTCCAGTTTTGGTTTGTCAGTGGACTCTAGAACCGGTCCGGAAGCCTCCTCCTTCTTCATGAAGCATTCCGGCACCGTCTCGCTACTTTTGGGGATGCTAACCTTTCCCATGAGTAGGTGATGTTGGGCGGGAGTTTTGAAGACCATTGGTTCGCCTTCGCCATTAAGTTGAGGATAGGATTTTCGTGGGCGATGAGAAACTCGAGCTCTTATAGGTTTTTGCAAGCGAGTGTGGTTTTTGGGTGGAGGTTTGACGACCACTGTTGGTTCAAGGTGGAAGAAGCTCCGCTTCAGGTTTCGATTGCAGCAGCGAGAGGGGGAGACGTTAAGGTCAGGACGGGGTTTCGGTGAGCGAGGAGGAGTTGGGGCTTTGGAAGATGGTTGAGAAGGAAGAATTGCTATGGCCATTATTGCTTCAAAGTTGAAAGCTAGAGGACAACTTGAACGAGTGTTAAGGCTATATATACATGCATATATATTATTATATAGCTTCGCGTTTGTGTTTGCTTTCTCCTCTCCTTGTTCGGTTTAGGAATTAAACATTAATCAGGATTTAATTACACCAATCAAAAGTTGAAATCACAAAATCAGCCCCTGTTTTAAAAGTAAATTACAATGTTTAAAAGTTCTCGTAGGGCCCAAATCCGAGGATGCTAGGCTCGGGTAAAACCCATATTCAAAAAATCAGGCTCCAGGTACTCATCAATTAAATAAAAACAACAAAGAAAAATAAATAAATACTTAAATAAAGACTAAAAGCCTCCCACTCTCCCAAACTCATCGGAACAGTCGGAGTCGGTATACACAGCTCCTCTCTCACATCATTGATATTAACCACCGTTCACCATCCACTGTGGAACATCCAGCCAGCCCACGCACGGTTGCACTTAGACACAATAGCTCAAGACAGTTGTGCACCGCTCACCTCCTTCCTCCTAGCCAGCCGGCTACCTGCCAACCAAGGTATTTTATTAAACTTTCAGTTTTATCTGAAAAGTTAAATAAAAAAATATTATTAAAATGACTCAGTTTATATTATATATTGGAAGAATCCTAATTTATGAATTATTTTTATTTTTCGTCTAAAAAAATAATTATTACATCTGTGATGTGTGGGATATGTTATTAGAAATTTGTGATGATATTAAATCAGGAATATTAATAATGTGCGATGATGTAGAGGCCGTGGAATGTGAGAGTGAATTTGTGATAATAAGAATTTGTTATTCGACATTTATATTTTACCCGAGTCTCAAACTTGGGTATGCCGGACCGGCTCAGATAACCCCGAACCCGGATCTTATAAAGCTCAGACCCAGTCTGCGGTTTTGCCTTCGAATTCTCAACAACTTGCTCCTAAACCCCAAAAAAACCCACAAAACACTCTCACTTTTATCGGAAAATGATGATACCAGTCTCTGAAGAGAGACGAAGAAAGCAAGAAAAGGACCCAAAATCACTAAAACTAAAGTATGCATTTCTTTCCAACTTCAGAAGTTTTTCGCTCTCTCTTTCTCATTGTTGGTTCCCATGAATCGAATTATCGGTTTGTTGAGTTTTTGCTAAACTAATAGAAGTTTGGATTGTTAGTTTCTGTTACTATTATTAGGTCATAGAGATTCTCTGATGCAGGTGTTTGGTGAAATGCTTGAGAGAGTTGTTGGCTTTGCTTAACAACTTATTAGTTTAAATTTTGTAAATATTGGCTGATTTTCTTTCTTTAAAAAAAAAAATCTTTATAGTGTTGGAATGAATTCAAGGGAGCGAAATTTCTACGATGATTGTGATTCCAAGTCCCTGTAGGTCACATGCTTATTTTTCTTCGAGCTGTGCTGAAGTTTATCGATAAATAGTTTCTTAAGCTGACTATATTGTCTATAACGACTAAAATATTGTTTCTGGTTTTGCTATCAGGACACTTCAACTTCTTATCGTGTGAATCAAAGCATGAATTGCTGCTTTCCTGGTTTTGTTGCACCTTAGGAGAAGAGCATTAATTTAAAGTAAATGAATAAAACTCTTTTGAGAGATGTTCATATCTGATAAGATAGGTTGATCAGAACAAAACCGTAATCTGAACTACTTATGACCCTAAAATACCCAGATAAAGAGGATGTTCAATTACTTTAAAAGAGAAGTCAGTAGAAAGATTAAAAAGGAGAAGAAGACAGCCTATGCTGCCATTCTAACCAATGTTGTTTTGGTTCAAAACCAAGCTGAAGTTGGTTAGAGGGGCAGCAAGAACAGCAAATGTTACATTTCCATATGCGAAAAATGAAAAATAAATAAAAGATTTAAACAAAATGTTCAACCATAATAATAGAACTAGAAAAAAATAGTATTGCTACTCCTTCCTTACTTACTGGCTCCTGTGGATATCTAATCCACTTACTTCAATTTTTTACTTAAATATAATTTCTCAGTTTCTTATCAAAAATAAATAAACAATAGTATATATTGTTATGTTGGCTTGAAAGAGAAGTGATAGAGTTGGCTTTTCTGATTTAAAGAAATGAAAGATAAGAGATTTTTATTGCTTAATATTTTTTTTTTATTTCAAATGAATTCAATGTATTTTGGGTTAATTTTGTTCTTTGCATTGTAAGTCGGTTAGTCTTATGTTTTAAGTTTTTTGTGGTTATTTTCCTTTAAAACTTTCTATAAATGGCCACTTTGCCAATTAATCTACACCCAAACCTACAATAGTTAAAATTTATGGACTTTTGATCTCTTTTTTTTCAAGTGAAAGTTAATAACTTTCTTCCTTTAATAGTAACTTTGTTTTTGCAGTAGACAAGTTGTTTTGAACTACTAAAAAAATGCCGCTTTATGATTGTATGCTATTGGCAAAACCGCATTTGAGAAAGGAAGCATTGTTGGAGTTATTAGCACGAGTTGGGAAACATGTCTATAGTAGAAATGGTGTTCTCACTGATATAAAATCATTTGGGACTGTTCAATTGGGTTATGGTATCAAGAAGCTTGA
>JANLJB010000020.1:0-10089 GCA_026212285.1 Bursera cuneata
CCCTGCTCGAACTCAGAGATGTAATCCCTAAAAAGATAAAGCAAGTTAAAAAGCTAAGACCATTAGGCTACATAGTTCACTAATTTTGTACAGACCCTTCAAACAATCTAGGAATTAAGCTACATCTGAACACACACCATTCATGTCACCAACCCCTAAACGATGACAGGCAGTTGAAACCAGAATTTCCTGTTGATAGCGTTTCATGACAGTATAAGTGCACAAACATATCAGGGAAGAAGATCGCTTGCTATATCTCCTGCATAGGATAACCAGCAATAAAAAATTTAAAAAGGAAAATATTATCAAAACCAACTGCTTATGCTCAGTTAAAATTTAAATTAATGCGGTTACTAATTACATGAACTAGACTGGGAGTAAAAATATGGCCAGGTGCTTTAGTTTTGCTTGACTACAGATGTAATAGTATTTACTAAAATGGAACTTCCACATCATCAAGCCATGAATCACCATAGGTCAAAAGAGATTCCAGTTCCGACATCTGATCAAATTAGGAAAAGTCAAAATCAAGATTGAACATTTTCTTACTCCCCAAGTTTTGTTAAGTCTAAGGAGCTTCAATGTCTTAAAAGCAACCATGGAAGATGAACAAAACCAGAGAATATTTGCAAGACGTTTACTATTTGTGCTTACTCATTCTGTTCTTAGCTCTCTCTTCTTTTTCCATGCTTTTCCTAACTTCTCCATCTCTTCCTCTACTTACATTCTGGTTTAAATTAATAGGTCTATATTATATTTCTATTATATATTATGATTCTTTCCTGCAGATTTGCACCATTCAAGCACAACCTACTTTATGCAGTATAGGAGCACACTGTCCTTAAGTTCCATCTTGAGCTTTTAACAATACTTACTGTCACTGTGAGATAATAGACATTGGGAATCCTTACCATGCATGCATTTAGTAAAATAATCCAGATCTGAGAAGCAAATTGTCCCTTGAAGCAGAGGAGATGGTTGTTGATATACAAAGAATGAAAAATGACGGCGATCAGGATCATTTCTTGGCTTAGCCATCTCAACTATTCTCATGCATCCTTCCCTGTCATAACACGAAAGTGCATTCTCACCAGCTACGGGCAGTCCTCTATCCCAGGCAGAATTAAGAACCTGCATTAGTAAATGAGAATTTGTTAACACCTGTATAAGCAAATGGATCTGTTCCATAAGCTTAAGCAAACTGAGCAGTTTATCTAAACCTGCCGACCCATCAACAAGAAAATGAGGGCTATAATCCACTCAAACATTAGAGAACTTAAGGGTTCACTCAGAATAGATGAAAAGCAGCTATAAATGGCAAAAAAAAGAAATAACTAAAGCCTTAGAAGTAATACTTGGGGCATGATACAATGGTGTTGGTCTTATGGGTCTGCCTCTGAGCTGGTCTGTTGTGCACAAAACCGTAGGAAAATTACTGAACATTTGTTTCTTTATTGTCCTAACAATTAACTTTGAAGGATAAGCTCTTTAAAAACGCAAGAAAATCGTGGGCAATCCCTGCTTCTTATACTTCATAATTAATTGAGCATCACTATGCTTTTTAGTGGGGTTGAACAAGCTCTGTTTTTATGAAAATATTGTGTAGGCAATGCTTGGACTTTGGCCTAATACTGTCATATTTTACTGTTTTACTGTCATATTTTGGGCTTTGTTCTGTCATGACTTTAAAGTCAGAAATTAGGGAAAATGAGAGGATTTTAGAATAGGTTTAAGTCAAGTTAATTGCTCAGCTGCTCACCGAATATTGTCTTTATAGGCAATAGATTAATAACAAACATACAACAAACATATGACTATTAAAACTGATATTCTAACAGGTGTTAAACGAGTAGAATAATATTTTAAGTTAGAAAATAGAAGGTTGACTTTCTGTATGTAGAGTTTGGTTCTTAGCATCTCTATGGCCTTTAGTTTTCAAACAATTTTGGGAAACCTCTTTTTTCTATTTTTTGAGAGAGTATTTATACTATTTGGGATGCTATTTTGGCTTAATGTTGGTGTTTTCCTTTATTTGATAAGTGATAGGAATGAAATGGATAGGAATAGAAATTCTGTTACTCAGGTTTATGTGCGTAAACAGAAGAAGTTAGGAGAACCTTAAGGTGTGTGCTGGTGTATGATACATGTCTAATGTTTGATAAGTAAAAAATGTAAACTTTGGTTCTTAGTGGACTATCGGTTCTGTATTTTTATCCTAAAATTAGGTAAATCATGGGATATCGAAGAAACATCACCTGCCAACTCAAACCTTCTGGATCAGCCAATGCTTCATGATCCAGCAGATTCGATCCTGAGCAGACAAATTTCATTGTCGCTGAGTGCTTCTTCAGGACCTCAAAAATGGGAGAGTATCCATCCTGGTTCTTAGGATTATGGTAACCTGCTGTTAGCTCTGCTGCATGGCTTGCAGTCTTGTACCACCAATAAACTCCAGGAATCTGCAGAGCAGGATTGTTTATTTATCATTTTACCTTTTCCTATCTTTTTCCTTATGCAACATAATACACATACTATAACATAATCTGAAGCTAAATTTAAAGACAATTACCAAATGCAACCTTGGATCAACAGATTAATTTCATTTTTTATTTGACTGAAACTAATTTATTGTTTAAGCATTCTTTGCAGATGTAGACATGTGCTACATCTGCAATGCACAGTATCATCCGACTAGTATTACATAAAGGACTCATCCAAACCATATATGAGATAAGTAAACCATAAAAATGAATTTGGAAGTCAACAATTGTATGGCCCACCATTATTATTATTATTTGAGGATACTAACTTTTGCAGATGCAGATGACACATGCAAAACACGCTGTGTTGAAGCAGTGAGACCTTGGGCCTTCAGAATTCACTTGAAGTTTTATGCTTGCAATTAGTAATCACACTTGTCAACAACAAAAATCCAAATTGACGGATACATTAGTACTCCAGCAAAATAGAGAAGGACTTTTAAACACTTTGCTCAGAAAATATCGAGATTTTGGCTGAATATAAGGTGGATGTTATGGTAATGACCACTAAATTGGAGGTGGTTTAGTTAGGAAAAAAACAAAGATGCCAGTTTGAACTCTATGTGTAACGCTGCTTGTTTTAGAGATGGCAGCAAGGGCAAAGTTTCTAGCCAAAGGAAGCAAAGGATGTAACCAAGGCAAGTGGTGTTAAGGTAATGAAGGTCGTGGTGGTAGAGGCTTGAGTGGCAGATCCAAATGGATCACTACAAACTTCAAAATTAACCTTAATCAGAATTTCAGAGACCATTAGTGGATAATGGAATTTATGAGTTGAATGGAGTTGATAATAAACAAAGTTTATACAGGCATCAAAAGTAAATTAAGATAGTGAACAAAGGAAGTGTACCAGTAAGAGACAGCCATACATACCTTAACAATGATCTTTATCTCTTCAAATGCAAGGCTTGCAAGAGATAACACATTATCTGCATGGTCAATTAATGACTGGGCATACCAATGGAGGAAAAAGCGCCCATAATAGCTATCATAATCCCCTCGTTCACAGAAGAAGCCAGTTTCATGAGGCCTAGAATTATATTGACCAGCATTATCAGGCCCCCTAGCCCAGAATGAATGGCCCCGCAATCTAGCAGCTTTCCGAAGATTTTGCTGTAAATATTTATCATAGCACTGCAAAGAAGCAATCAATTAAAATAAGATGAGCATAAACTGAAACTGACTTAAAATGAAACGAAGAATAGTCTATTAGAGAATCAAAGAAACCAGGGCATAGTATCAGCTCATAGAAAAGTATGCATGATAACAATTACAAAATGAACAGAGAGATGTCATAAATCATCATAAGAATGCATCAGAACAATAAAACAAATCAATTCAGAAAGCAGATTATGGTGTTTTATAGTTTCAATGCATTCTTCTGATAAATAAAATTTGAAAACATATGGCATGAAAAGACCTCATGGAGTTGAT
This sequence comes from Bursera cuneata, assembly GCA_026212285.1. Taxonomy (NCBI): domain Eukaryota; kingdom Viridiplantae; phylum Streptophyta; class Magnoliopsida; order Sapindales; family Burseraceae; genus Bursera; species Bursera cuneata. The sequence goes on from JANLJB010000020.1 coordinate 3,972, forward strand.
ACTATGAGGACAGCTCTAACAGATACCTGAAACTCACCGATACCAGGATACCTCCAACCCATCCTATCTGGAAAAGAAGGATACCTCAGTTCTCCAGATGGTCCAAGTCCAATTTCAACAGCAGAAATGAGGCCCGCCACAAACAAGTCATCAAATTCTGTCCGAAAGCTTCTCATGAAATCAAAATACACCTACATACATTTTTAGAATGTCAAAAGATGATAATAAGCAAATAGAAATCTAGAATATAAGATATGTAAGGTATTGACAACTGGGAAAAAATAGGTTCTACATAAAAAGATAAATAGATACTAATTGAACAAAAATTAAAGCACAAAAATTTCACAATGAATAATTGTAAAGGATGACAGAATCGGATGCAAAAGTGTGGTTCCAGTAGGTAAAATAAGCTACATTATACACAAGAATATAGTTTACTACAATTTCATTATTATTAATCGAAGAGAGGATGAACCTCAAGGGTTAGTAGCAAACACCCTTAATTTCAATCATTAGATCAAGGATCTAAATCTCCTTAGGCACTAGATTAACAGGGGAACAATCGTGGAAAAAAAAAATAAAGAAAGAAAAGAGAAGGGCGGGATAGGATTTTTAATATAGAAAATATATAAATACTGTACCTCTATACCAGTTCTTCCATTTAGAACTCGTTCTTTGTCAACTCCCCAAGATAGACATTCAGTACTTCTCCTTCCTTCAAGATCAGTGAAGAATATATCCTGATTGCCTTTCCCGATTTCCATAACCCATTGGGGTAGAGAGATCAGCAAATCACCAGAGTCATTGGCTCCATACTCATGAAAAGCCATTACGACCTTCAGAATTGAGAAGCAAAAGCTACAATATGAGGAATATACTTTCCATAAACCAATAAAACTATTTGAAGGACAAATCTCTAAAAAAGCAAGCAGAGTCTGAGGGTAACAAGAATATTTTTTACATTTAACTAGGCATTATCACTCACAGGAAACTATCATTGGCTATAAAGTATAAATTAAACGTTTAAGCCTTTGAACTGCTTTAATAACATAAATTCAGAAAAAAGATGGTGAAGAAATATATGTCGTTGAACAATTTAAAAATGCACAAGAAGGTTTCTATGAAATTGAATATTTCGCTGCTCTGTGCTGTTTTATATTTACAAGATGAAAGAGAAATTTTAAAAAACAAAAGAAGAACAGAAGCAAACATATTATTTTGTATTTAGTAGATAATGAAAAAGTTTGGAGACTCAATACATTGATTTTATCATACAAGCGTATTCCATTAGATGGAGAGGTGCAGCTCTATTTAAAGTAAAGCAATGAAAAGCACCTGCAATTTCAGGTTAAACTCTCGGATTATGTTAAACAGTTCCCTGTAGCCCGACCATGCATATTTCTGTGGGTTCCAGCCTTCAACAATACCCCACCAACAATTTACAACAACACCATCCACATTCAACGACCTCATATGATTTAGATCTTGTCTAACAACATCTGGATCAACCAACTGGCCAAATTTGTTGATGATACCAGTCTGCCAAAAACGTTTAGGGTTTAAGCATTTAGAAAAAAAGAGAAATTTTACTTGACAATAAAGTAAACAAACAAATTGTTTTTCAGTTCAAAAGAAAATTTTTCGAAGCAGAAAAGAAAACCTAGAGGCTAGAGATGAATGTCTGGCAACAATTAAAGAAGTCAACAAAAAACAGCAAACAAACACTTACCGCAAGCATAACATAAACAGGTACATATGGTGTTCCTATAAAATCATTCTCATGGTCCCCTGAACGAACATCTTGTATAAGCTGCGCAGACAGAGTCAAGCAAACAAGAGAAAGATAAAGAGTATTATCTACTCTTACTCAGGCGAAAACACAAGCTAGCCAAGAGATATACCTGATCAGCCTCCAAACATTCAACTGAGTTAATGGGGCTAGCACTTGTATACTTATCAGTCCTGGCATCGCGCTCAGGAAGTACAACGGAATCAAGAGATGCAGGTGACAAGCTCTCATCAATTCTAAGAACAGATGACGGCTGACAGTCCACAGCAGCTTTCATGGGGCAACTTTTCAAAGAATTACCAGAAAGTGGGCTTCCAACCGATCTAACAGGGAATGCCGCCTGTAAATCATCACAAGTCAAAACCCAGCTACAAAAAAAGCACGCACATTTCTCACAAACAAATTGAAAAACAAACCATTTGTTGCAGAGGCGTAGATTGTCTATAAGTGGTACCGTCGGCGTCAACAGTCCAGCCAGCTTCACGTGCGAGGGCAGCAAGTACATCATTCATGTCAGCACGAGCAGGAAGGGGGAAATTACCATACTGCCTCAAACCAGCGAGCATCCGACTGGTGATGGCTCGGCGGTGGCGCTCCCGAAGTTTGGTGCGCTCCTTCTCTTTCTCCCTCTCCTTCTTGCCCTTTCCAGTGGGGGTGGTGGTGGGAGCCATGGAGTTGGAGGCGGCAGCGGTGGCGGCGAAGCCACGGGGGCGGCGAGGCTGAGGGTGGGATGTGGGTTGGAGAGCGTGTTGTTGAGGGTCGATCAGGTCTTGGTTGGGGATGTCGTTGTTGTTCATTTTTGTAGCATTCTAATAATAATAATAATTTTAAGGAATATTGAAATTTGTAGTCAGCTCTGAAGTTTTGGTTTCTCTCATTTTGCCCATTCTTCTTCTTCTTCTTCTTCCTCTTCTTTTTCTGCTGCTCTACTCACTAGTCACTACTCTCTACCCCTCTCTCCGCCTTCAGACTTTCNAGAGCAGAGCACCTTGCGTTTTGTTTCGTTACAATTTTAAATTAACCCCTCCCTTATAAAAGTCTTACTTTTTTTAAATATAACCTTCACGCTGACACCACACACCGGACTGGAAATCAAACTCATCTTCCTTCACTTCGGTTCCCGCAAGAGTCTCATTTTTATTCTAGTTCTTATAATTAAAATATTAATATTATATATGCGAAAAATTAATTTCATTATTTCTAGAACAATAAATAATATTATTCCTCATTAAGATTAATGGCCCATTTGAAAATTGAACATGCCAGCTTCTGTTTTCTTACTTTCTAATTCTTCTGTATTTTTACTTAAATTCCAAGACCTTTTAAACAATATTTTTCCATATCCAGACGTGTAAGTTAATTATAAAACCAATCTTTTGTAAGTTTTTATAGAAGCAGCCCACTTATTTTTTATTTGAAATAATAATAATAAAACAATAACTACACTATTTGAAATAACTATCTACATTTTTTAAGGAAAAAAGGAAACAAGAGTTGATGTTTTCAACTTTAAGTCCATTCTGATGGCTACATACAACACCATTTGATGAACAACGTTTAGGAAAAGCGTACACTGTTTCTGAAACTNCAACTTCACCAAATCACATTAATCACTTATTATTTCTACAACTATTATTAACCCCTGGCGGTGGTTGTGAGGTCTTGTAGTGATTTTAACTTCTTAGTCTATATATTAATAAAAGGAGCAAAGGAGAAAGTAAGCTCCAAAGAAGGTAGAGGAAAGAATCGAGATACCAACAATTTGGAATCAAATGAAGCATAGATGCCTCGCTCAACATATCATAATATTATGGCCCATGAAACAAAAATCAAGATCAGAAATGACAATAACTAAATCTCAATCCGGCCCCGATTTTGTTTCCATATGCAGGCTGTTCTGCTTAGCCCTTTCCACCACCGTTTCTTGTTGTATTCAACAACCAAAACCATAAACATTTACCAAACACCCCACCCACACTGGTAGAAGGCAGAACTTCCAAATTATAATTCTCTCTCGTGCTGCCACTAAAGAACTTGACTACTTCCCAAGACTCTGATGGTCTTCAAGAAGCAGACTGCACATCCCTGGCGCTTGACTTCACCAACAGCAAAAACAACTGGCAACTTTAATTCTCCGGTGGCAACAAATCATATTTGCAGATATCCCCACGACAAAGTGGACAAACTCTGCATGTGATGGTAAAATTCAAAATATGTCTTAACATAAAACCACATGCAACCAACCAAGGTTATATGATTCGAAGAATAAGGTCTTTGAGATGAAGAGGATACAGAAAAAATCCGCAAGTTCAACTTTCCAGGAACCCCTCTTTCACATTTAGCCCTAATGCACATGCAGCCACTAGGTTATATGACTCTGAGGGCACTATTGGCCCCGTTTGGTCAACTTTCAGTTTGTGTTGCCATCACCAATATGCATCAGAACAACAATCCATGTTGTGCGTGACAGCTATAACAGCAAGAATGCAAAACTAATTTTATCTTAATTGTCTGATATTCTTTTTTCAGTCCACCTAAATGGCTAAATACATATATATTTCGTGGTCCAGTGTACTCAGAAAGATAATAGACTGGCTCTCACTAAATATATGAGTTTAAAGAAAACATACACACATTTTGATGCCAATCATATATTAATCAAATTCATACCTGTGAATCTCCTTGAGCCATTTATCTACACATGTGCTATGGAATTCATGATGACAAGGCAGTATCCGGATACTGTCACCTTCCTCATACTCCACAAGGCAGATGTAGCATCTGTTCATTTCAGTAATAATAAAGCAAAAAACCCATTAGGACAAACAACAATTACAACAATGATTTGTTTCAGCAATTAAGAACTCAAAATAATTTTTTAATCAAACTAAGTTGGGTGGGTGGTTGGGAGAGGGGGGATAAATAAAACTTTATAGACAAAAGGAAAAATGCTTCAAAGCATCCTTTCTAACATTAACAAATAAAGGTATGATATCCTTAAGATAACCACAAGCAAAAGAACCTTTTCATATAATTTACCCATACTTTATGCATAGACTCAACTGGTTAACAGTAAATACATCAAACCCGTCACACAAAGTAAATGAAGTTTCAATGATTTAAGACCAGTTTGTGGGATAGACTAGATGGATGCATCTTAACATCTTTGCCTCCACTGCATTCTATTGAATTACTCCCAAAATCTATACCATAGTAGATATTTCATCACAATGAAATCAGTATTGTTTAATGTTTCTTTACCATTTCTATCCAGCTTAACTGGCTTGCCATTTGATGCAGTGGAATATAAAATGCTTAAACATTATAAAATAACATATAAAAAATTGATGCTTCATTTCTACATGTTGAATTAAGGAATTAGATGTTTATAACCATTTAAAAGAATACTTACAAATAATTTTTTTTGTTTTAAGATTTATGAATCAATCACATCATGACTTTTATTTAAACCATAGAAGCAGTTACAACAAAAAGGGTATATCAGCCATTATATTACAAGAAAGAGTTGTTGCAGTCATTATTTCTTTTAAGTTTGCATTACTTAAAACAGATATATGTGCATGTTTCAACACCAAAATATCACACTTCCGAAATGTGCTTTAAGTATATTGGCATAATTCGGACAATACCTTCACTAAGAGTATATTTTAGAGACCTTTCATGCAAAATTATTAGACATAGAGAAAATATAAAATAAAATAAGTAACTAAGATTGTAAAATTTCAACTATTATGTATTAGGATAATATTAAATAGTACCTTTGTGTTTTGATTTAATCTCAAGCAAAAAGCAAGTTTACCATTTTCATCAACTAAATCCCTGAAGTTTGCTTTTTTTAATCAACCGATAATTTTAATCTTTAAAAATACATATTTGTCCCTACTGAAATTTTTTTCCTTAATTTTAAAAAATGAAAATCCAAAAAGTAGAAATTTGTTTATTATAGGAGTATAATTTGTTTACTTTTTATTTTATTTTTTTGTATTAAAATTAAGGAAATAAATTTTAGTAGCGACAAATATGTATTTTTTGGGGTGTCGATTAAAAAAAACAAACCTCAGGGGTTTAGTTGATAAAAATGGTAAACTTGCTTTCTACTTTATATTTAGCCAAAATACAATAGTACTATTTGATATTATCCCATTATGTATTACATAAACCCACATGAAAGAGAATGAAGCTTGAGAAAGGAAAGAAAAGAGGTCAAAACAAAACCATATATTCAATAACTAGCAAATTTTGGGCCCACACAAGAATGGTTTCTCTCCTACTTACATTTGCATTTTTGCAAAATCAGAGTTTGTAATT
>JANLJB010000023.1:8317-24409 GCA_026212285.1 Bursera cuneata
ATTTTTTTTAATCTTTTTTTGTTGTCTTTTTCATTCAGTTAAATCCCTATTGATAACATGAGAATATTTTCAAAATTATGAAATTGAGTTGAGCTGATAAATTTTAAAAATTCTAACGTCATAATTTATCTTACATCAGATGATAAGACACTATCAAATTGATATCAATAGTCAAATATTTATTAAAAATTATTGGATATCAAATATTACACTGTTAAATATTTTATCTCGTCGCATTGAAAAATTTGAGGTACGGACATTTTTCAATTATCGGGAACACAATAACATTTTGTGATGAGTCACGCTTGGAATTATGATTGGTTACATCAAGTTTTTGGTTCTGAAAGTTTGTGGGAGAGTTCCGTTCCACGTTTTATATAGCAGACAGCGCACTGAAAATGACAATAATTAATAAAAAATTCAAAGGCCTTAAAAAATTTAATAAAAACGTAATAAGAATAGAAAAATCAGGATAATCTGTGCGATCCAATATTATCGCAAATCTCAGGTTAGCCCATTTTTGGTATGTCAATTTACATGATTACCCTCAGAGGCTCTCCAGAGCTAAGCAAGGAGGATCTGAAATAATTTAGACAGTGTGATGTGATGTGATGTGTTCTAGTCATTTTTTAAGATTTTTTAGCAAATGATTCATGTAACAACTGACAGGAAAAGAAGTGATCACCAACCCCCGCTGGAACTCGTGAAAGTGGGTTTTTTTTGGTTTGACAATTCCTGTTCGTCTGCCAGTCCACAAAAGTTAAAACTAACCACAATAATTAATTATTATTTATTAAATGGTAAAACTTTATTATTATAAATTTGCTACTTGCTAATTATTTAAGTTAGTAAATATCTGCCTGCCTTCAATTAAAAAATAAAAAATAAAAAATAGAACCAGGCTGTCATCATAATTTGTATATCAAAGTTTTTCTTCAGAACAAAAAGTTATCATTAATTATTGGTCACATGACAGAAACTTAATAATTTCTTAATACGACGTCGAAGTGATGTGCTCCACTACTTTTTGGCACCATAAAATAAAATATCAAGCACATTGGCCTACAACTAACTTTCTCCTTTAAGAATTCCGTCACATGATTCATGCAAGTTGCAGAGAGCCATATTAAGAAATACAAAAATATGGAGGGCCCCCAAGGAATTTGTTAAACCAATCAACATCCCACTAAATCATAAACTAACATAAACTCCCCAAAAACTAACGGAATATTAACATAAACCTAAGAAATTTAACGGTCTTATTTAAGAAATATTTGGTTTTCTCCTTTTTTTTATCCCTTCTCTTTTTCGACTATGTTTCTTCTTCCATCATGGTTTTGACGAGAGAGAGTTTATTCTTTGTTTGAGATTTGTTCATTTTGATGATTTTCCTTTTTTTAGCTTTTGATGCTTGATTGTGATTTGTGAGGCTTCTGGTTGAGGTTTTACTATGATATTTTTAAATTATACTTCTGATGTTTGTTGTAGATTCGATGACGATGATTTTTATTGGTTTTATTTTTTTTATTGTTGTTTTTACAAACCCCACTTCTCCGAAAAAGAGAGTATAATTGGATTTCATATTGTGTTTATGTTAATTGAGATGAAATTCTATAAATTTGTTTAGTTTGAGCTCCGAAATCAGAAATCGAATAGGGTAAAATCAGTATTGAAATAGTTATTAATTCTTCCTATTTGATTTAATACATAATCAAAATCTAATTTCTTTTAAAGCTGTTTGGATTATAGAGACCCGTACTCAGAATCAATATCAAGAAGAAAAGATTTATAATAAAATTACATGTATTTGAGATGAAAATTATAATAAAGATGAAAGAGATTTTGCCATGATATAATAGCATAAAATTTTTTTTTCTTCAAATATGAAGTAGTTAAAAATGTATTTTATTTTGATTCCTATCAGGAATCAAAACAAATTAATGGGTGGTATAGAGAATGACTAATTCCCTTTAATGGAGTAATGATATTTTTATTTCAGAGTTTAGTTCTTCCAACGAAATAGTAGGAATTGGAATCCCTCATTCCCATTCTAATTTTTTGGTATATTTTTATCGAACCATATACCCCCTAAGTTCAATGGAATTCATTAATTGAATTGATTATTTTTTCTTTGAATTGATCTAAATCCTTTACCTTTATTGTTATGTTTTCTTAAATATTATTAAATTAAAATTATATTTTTATAATATAAGGGTAAAGTTGGTATTTTGTTCGTAAAAGTCAATCATTTGTAACGGCAAGTAACTTTTGGAGTGTCTATGCTAGTTTATGATTTAACGGGAGGTTTTCCATTATCTAAAAAATTCTTTGTCCTTTTCCTTGTTTCCCACCTGCCTGTTAAGCTCTCAATCGATCTACTTGGTTTCAAAGAGTTCTCAGCATCCGCACTACACAAACTTCAAACCATCTGCTCTTTCCCAAATATGGAAGGCTTGAGTTTCTACGTTGGAGTCATAGGTGAGAAAAAATTCATTTCGATATCTGGACAGTCTTATTTCACTATGTTTGACTTTTATTTGTTTTCACACACACAAGTAGTTCTCATGTTTCACAGTTTCTTTGTTGCAGGCAATATAATCTCAGTTCTGGTGTTTCTTTCTCCCATGTAAGCTGTTTAGTTTTCTTTAGAACTTTTCTTAGTCCCTTAAGCTAGAGAGTCAAATGAATCCTTGCATGATCTCAAAATCTATTACATCTGCGCTTGTGTATCTGTCAACGGAATTTGTGATAAAATTACTATGATCCGAATCTATCTGAGTGCAGCGGAACGTTTAAGCGGATAGTAATGAACCGATCCACTGAGGACTTTCAGAGCCTTCCCTACGTATGCACATTGTTGAATTCAGCGTTGTGGACTTACTATGGAATCATAAAACCTGGAGCATATCTTGTTGCCACTGTAAATAGTTTTGGAGCTGTAGTTGAAGCTATCTACGTTACTTTATTCCTCATATATTCTCCAACAAGACAGATCAGAGTAAAGCACTTATTATGTATCTTGATATCCAAGTTTAGATGCAATTGAGTATCAGAAACAACTTCAAATGAAATTTCTTCTGTTTCTGAAATCTATCACTGGTTCCAGGTCAAGACGGCTACTCTGGTCGGGATCCTGGATGTGGGTTTCCTGGCTGCAGCGATTCTAGTTACTCGTTTGGCATTGAAGGGAGATGTACGCATTGATGCCATTGGTTTCATGTGTGCTGGCCTCAATATTATTATGTATGCGTCGCCTCTTTCTGCCATGGTAAAACCTAATCAGAATACTCGATCTTCTGTGTATTTTACTCATTAGTTATTAGATTGTTTTAAAATTTCGATTCAAGATAAGATCAACTATTTAATTTGAGGTGATTTATTGGTGGTTCATAAATGCTACGTCAACTTCTTTTGAATTAATTTTTCCAACTAAAATGCTTGGATTATTTGAAATGAGCTTTGATAGTCCAACAAATTAAATAGTGTTTCGCTAGGGATCGAGGCAACAACTCAAATATTATAGCGGTCAAGCTTACAAGATAATAAAATATAAATAATATAATATAACCAGGCTTATGGACCATTAATGCGTATATTAGAATATGATTATATATTAAGTTTCTGATAAGCACAGCCCTATAGACAAGGCATTTCTGAAGGATCACGCAGCAGAAATCCTGTCTTCAGAATTAACAAGCTAACAGGCTGGCAATCTGGACGTGTTTGCCATGCTGTTACAGTTATTCTATAGAGCTACGTAGCTGCCGCGTAATGTGGGGCTGGCCGGTGGGTCTTAGCTCTAAACTATCTGTCGACTATCAGAGTCATCACTTTATTTTTTCGGTTCTATTCGATCCATAATGGCGTAGTATATTGTGAAGATTTCTTATGTGCTCTGTTTGTTGTTTGCAGAGAACAGTGGTGATGACAAAGAGTGTCGAGTACATGCCATTTTTTCTCTCATTTTTTCTTTTCTTGAACGGTGGGATATGGGCATTCTATGCCCTGCTCAAGCGTGATTATTTCCTTGGTGTACGTTCTTCTACAGTCTTTCTCTCATTTATTTATTTATTTTATATATTTTTTTTTTTGGAGAGATAAGATTCCTCCGTGTAGACATCTGATTTGAACAGAAGAGAATTCATGAAATGGGCCTAAAAGCAGGGCCACAAAAAATTTGGAGTTTCTGGCTTCTGGCCTCTCGTCAGTTAAGAGATAAGATTGACTGACATGATTTTGTTTCCTCAACTTTGGCCCTGCTCTATTATATTAAAACACGTTTCAATTTCCTAAATTCTTGAGGCTCCCTTCTTTCTTTTTAAGAGCTTTAATTGAATGGCCAAGCCAGGCCAGATTTGGATAAAAAAATGGGACTCAAATTTTAGCTTGCCACTCAGCAGAATCACAACCACAACAGCATATATATATATATATATGATATTGGGCATTATAAGTGCGAAAAATGATTGGTAAAGTATATACATACATATATATGCTACTTACTAAATTTGCTAATGTGGGTTTGCGATGTGACTGATGTAGGTACCGAATGGGACAGGGTTTCTACTGGGAACAGCTCAGCTACTGCTCTACGCAACCTATAGAAATTCCAAGCCCTCAAAGAATAATGTTTCAGATGAATTGGAAGAAGGAACAGAACGCGAACCCCTTATCTCCTCCTCCTCAGAGCAATGATGAAAAGCTAGCGAAGAAACTCTGATATTTTACCTCAAAGCAAATGGGAGAAGGAAAAAGATCTCTGCTAGATACTCCTTTATTTGGTTTCTATAAATTCGCGCCCACATGGAGGTTTGATAACTCATTGTTCAGTTCCAGGTTCATAAAAGCAAATACCTTTGATGACAAATGATGAGATGAAAATACAATTATAGCATATGCGTCGCATAACTGCATTGTTTTTTTAATGTGCAACATATTAGAATGGCTGGTATATAAATCGAGATTGACCTTGGAACTTTTGATACTCTTAGAGAAGTCAGAAGTGAGTGTTGTTTTATTAGTAATCGCTAGCTCGCTTGTTCGCATTTCTTCTACAAATATACTTCTTTTGAAGGCATACACATATGGAAGAATTAATGGAGGTTTTGTAATCCAAACTATAAAGCACAATTTGTTCGTAATTATTTCATATATTGTGAACTCTAGCTATGTTGGGATCATGGCTCATTTTTTAATTCAAGTTAATTTCTACAAGAAGTGAAAAAAGTAGAAGGAATGAGAAAAAATAATTATATAATAAATAGAAGTCCTACTTCTATTAAGAATAAAAAATCTCTACGTTGACCTATAAATATAGGGGTTGAGAATCAGTTCTAGTAATAAGAGAGTCATTAGACATAAAGACAAACATCCTTATAGGGATGTAGGGAGAGACATTGAGCAAGTGAAATAAGAAATAGATTCAAGGCGAGAGTCTACTTATGGTATTGTAGATTTATCTTCTCATCTATTGATATAGACAATTAATGCTGAACCAGTTAAATATTGTTTCTCTTTGTGTGATGTGATTTATTTTTCACTTAATTATTACCAATCTTGATGTTCAATATATTTTTGCATAATTTTTTACAAGTTGTATCAGAGCTCCAGGATATGAATAGGGAGAATATTGTTTTTGAAGATTGAGTACACAAAAAAGAGATGTGTTACAATGATTACACGTTATAGGTGGAGTGATGCTCAAGTAAAAATTTTGGTGGAGTTTTTATGATTGCACTACTGCAGAGATACAATCATGGTGAAGACGTTTTTCATTACATTTGTTGCTTAGAAAAAATACTCGTCAAAGTGGAGATTGTTGGGATTATAGCTCGTTTCCTAATTCAAGTTGACTTCTATAAGAAATAGGAAAAGTAGAAATAATAGGAAAATAAAGTTTTATAATAAATACAAGTCCTAATACTATTAGAAATAAAAAATCTCTACATTGACTTATATAAATATAGTGGTTGAGAATCTATTTTAGTAATGAGAGAGTGACTAGACATAATTGATAAACACCCTTATAAGGATATGAGAAGAGACATGAAACAGTAGAAATTAGAAGAGACAGTAGAAATAACATCGGTGAAATGAGAAACAGTTTCAAGACTCTATTATATTGGATGTCGGGTAGGTACGAGGTTTGGTGTATGATCTCTTGTATTTTTATATATTTATGATCTAGTAGATTTATCTTCCCATCTATAGATGTAAAAAATTGATGTCGATTCATGTTAAATATTATTTCTTTTTGTGTGATATGATTTATTTTTTATTTATTACTAATCTTGATTTTCAATATGATTTTGAATAATTTCTTACCAGCTAGCTTTTCAAAACTTGATGACAATTGTACAAATGGATCTCTTTTTAATCAAATCCTAGTAATTGTTTACATTTTTACCTCGCGCGATATGAAATCAATTACGCATGCAGCCGGTCCTGGTCGACCAATTCTTCTTAATAGGTACTCCCTGGTTATTGGACGGCATCGCTTGCAGCTTGTGACAACCCTATCACCCATTACGCACCATACCAAACCAGCTGCAAGCCGGGTTCTAATTCTCTGTATGGCCCCGGGCACTCACTGGCCTGGCCTGGAAGAGATAAAGCAACTCGATTTCACTTTCATCTTCGACGGCCCAAAGCAATGATCGATGCATATCTCATCATCTCAACTGGGCACATCACCACCACATATAAAGTGGTGCTACTTATATTAATAGAGCTGGGTCACTCTTTAATCATCATATATTGTCCCCATCACAAGGATTCTAGCTTCTTCTATCTTCGTTGCGTAGGCGTTAATTTGTTAAGAACTTCATGGTACCATGAGTTTGCAGGCGCAATTCCCTTTTCGATACTATACATATACATGATCTCAGTTACAATCTAAATGCACACTAATGATCAGAGAGATCGTCGTGCAGCAGGTGTGTATGTAAGTATTTCTCATGATTAGATCCAATTTCGGGCACAGCAAACCCTAAAATAACCTTCAACCATGCACGTAGAGAATTACCAAGCACGTCAATCTACCACCCCAACATGCCATTATTTAGTAAAAAAACAGTTTATGGGCTTCTGGCCCAAACATTAGCTTGATTTGGACAACACAAGAAGAAATGGCCCAGAAACGAAAAACTAACACTTATGTTGTGAGTTCAAGCCCATTATAAGAAGGTTCCCTCAGCCCAAGTCTCAAACGGTTTGTAAATCGTAGATCTTCAAATAAACATGGAATCCTAGTATATTTATTTGCTAATTATGAAGTAGTATTGACAAGTATGAAACTAGCTGGATACTCAACTGGCCATGCAAGTAAATAAATAAATTAGAGTTAAACTGCATTTTTTTAACACGGTCGTGTGATTGTGTCCCAGAAGTCTCTCATCTTTTTGTCTTTATTATCTGTTGATAATTAAAGTTGTCTTAGCATTACATAAATCGCAGCAGATGCAAGCAAACTAAAGGACATAGAAACAGTATTGTAATGAACAGATCCATAAAGTTGTATAATAATAATATCGAATTCAACATACTGGGATGAACGATTCACACTGAGACGGCAGCGTTATAAAAAAATATCCCTAAAAATCTCAAGACGATGAGAGACATTTATATTGATTTTTCTTCATCAATAAATTTATATATATATATATATATATATATTTTTTTTATACATTTCACCATTTTAGGATCCCAAGTTTTCAATTTGATGCAGAATCGTTTGGGTGGTCGATTCATGAATGAATACTTACAAGATTTAGAAGTAATGAAAAAGCTCTTGCATAGTATTGTTAAATTAAATAGAAATCAACACCACGAAATTATTTTCATAATTCAAACTTATTTAATATAATCTTCAACATAACTATGATGCATAGAGATTAGAATCTGACAGAAAACAGGAAAAAAAAATGTTGCCGATATTATAGATTACAAAGAACAATTACCCAAACATGCATTTGCAGTCAAGAGGTTGAAGATCCTGCGAAAAGGGTTTGGTTAGCGTAGGTCGATGGATTTGATCCAGCGTATCAGGAGGAGGAGGAACGGCTAAGATGATTGATGGGGATAGGGAAGGGAAAATGGATTGGATCGTATGTAATATATGTGATGTGAAGTGAGAAGGAAGGAGACGATCAACTAAAATCCAACGGATGGAGACTCATCACAAGGTTGAAGATACGATAAATAACAACAACAAGTTGACAATTTGCGGGACAAGTGTAGCCATCTTAAGTTGCAATGATTAAACAAGGAAAAACGCCACGTAGCGTTCACGGGGTTGTCGCACTCGCATCCGACAAACAAACTGAAGATCCCTATGTTTATCTTAATCCAACGGTTCATGTTACAAGATCAAGCATAAATCCGTATGCCACCAACACTATTACCATACCCTCATACTTCCCTCCTTCTCTCGTCATATAACTGTGTTAAATAAATAAATATATAAAAATTATTACCCTTTCATATAAAATTTTTAAATCTATTAAATTTTTTGTCATAAATAATGATGACGGAACATATGAAAATTATAATAATATATCAAAATACTTAATTAAAAAAATTATTTAAATTAGTAAAATAGATTTTTTTTTACATAATAAACTGCTCTACCGAAGTTTTTCTTGTAATTTAAATGTTTTTACATTAAATATATTTGTATGCGTGGTCGAAGTTTATTTTTTTATATAAAGAAGAGTAATGATATTTTTTAAAAAAATTTTATCTTAAAATTCATTTTAAATGATGTGTTATTTAAAATATTATTTATTATATTACTCTTTTTTTGATGTTATGAATGTTTTGGATGAAACTTTTCTGGGTTCGAAGGACAGGAAGATGAATGCAAAAGTCATGAAACAGGGTCATATTGTTTCTGAAATTTCATTGACCCCAGCCAACCGCTGTTTTGAAGATGAGATGAGGGTGTCAGTCAACACAAACATCAGCGGGTCCTCAATCAAGTATTATAAGCAACCAGGTGCAAGACTTCTGGCTCCACGCCTGTTTGGAGGAGACTGAACAATAATAAGCTAAAATTATCGTTACCCTTTTCTCAGTCAGTGGACCAACTATCCAGAATATCCTTTTCTATAGCTCAACTTTCTGTGTAATTAATTATTTTTATCATTCAAACAAGGTAAACTCATGCAATATGTAATATTAAGGAATTCCATTATATATTTTGTTCAAAAATCTGAACATGGCAGCAGCAAACCCTTTTACAATAAATAAATTTTCGTCCATTTTTTTGGTTAATATATATATATATATATATATATATGAGGGGCATCGAAGGCAAGATCAATTAAGCTAACTTGTAGCTGATACCTTCACATCAAAAGTTTCACCACCTAGCTTTATGCTCTTGGGAATAATAATTTTCTGCTGTTTAACCCATTTTCTAGCTCACTAGGTCGAGTCAGTGGCGACATGAATATGTATAAATAAAGTAAGTTAAGCCTTGAATACAGTACTCCACAACGGGCGAGAGTGAGACACAGACACTGCAGGGGAAGCAAAGTTGACACGTAGCGTTTCAAAGAAGAAGCCAGGCATGTATATTATATTATAGATATAATATAATAAAGAGGTTGTTGGTTGATCTAATATATGGCAACAGGGACCAGAGAAGGAAGGAATCTAGTGCAGAAGCTTTTCTTCTTCTCATTCTAACATGGAAATTGAGAAGAGATAATAAAAAAATAATGAAGAGGGGTGGTTTGTGGGAAAGAATGCAAGATAAGTGTGAAATATTTAGGGTTTTGCTTGTCTTGTTATGTACATACATTTAGATGTATTAAATTAAAAAAAATACAGGTTAAGTCAGTCTTCCACGTGCTTCTGGGGACTCTCTCCTCCGGTCCACTCCCATTTCTTCAATGCCATATTTTTTCACTCAATTGCACACTCTGACCATCTGTTCCCCTTCTTTTGTTTGCATCTTCCCTTCTCATCTCTCTCTCTCTCTTTTACACACTCACACGCACACACACAAAGAAGAAAGCAACGACTAGTAAAAAGCATCATTCAAGGGAAGGGTATGCGAAAAAAGCAACAAGGAAAAGATTTGTAGAGATTTCGTTTAAAAGATCATGGAAGGAATCAAGGGAGTTGGAGGTGGAGGAGGAGGAAGAGTTGGTGTTGGCGACGACGACATGGGTGATGGTATGCAGTGCAGTGACCATCCTTACAGAAACAACCCAGGAGGGATCTGCGCTTTTTGCCTTCAAGAGAAGCTTGGAAAGTTGGTCTCTTCTTCGTTTCCTTTGCCTGTTCGTGGCTCTTCATCTTCCTCTTCTTCTCCTTCTTTTAGATCTGATATTGGTGCTGCTGGTATGGCTGGCAATGGTGTTACAGGTACTTCTTCTTCTGCTTCTCTCTCTCTTTCTCTCTCGGTTCGTCCCGCAGCAACTAAAAGTAGAAGTGATAATGGCAATGATCGTCATTATCAAGAATATTATACAAGGCGGGCCAGGATCCCTTTTCTTTTGGCAAAGAAGAAGAAGAAAATCATGGTGGCATCATCATCAGATCGTGCAACTGATATTGTTTTCAAGAGAAGCAAGTCCACTACTACTCCGAGAAGAGGCCACTTTTTGGATGCCACTGATGACGGTGAGGATTTTAGCCCTAGAAAACGAGGTGGGTTTTGGTCATTTCTTTACCTCTCCTCTTCACGGCCAAGCTCCACAAAGAAAATGGAAAAGATCACAACTTTATCAGCTACAGCAGCAACAGCGAATGGTGGTAACGTGAAGTCAAAAGAGAAGTGCTTGGGCTCTTCCTTGTCAAGAAAAAGTGATAGCGTGATAGAGGAAGATGATGACAGTCCCAATAGCCAAGCAACTGCGTCAGCTTCATCTTTTGAGCGTAAAGTTTCAAGATCCAGATCTGTAGGTTGTGGAAGCAGGAGCTTTTCTGGTGATTTCTTTGAGAGAATCTCAACTGGGTTTGGAGACTGCACGCTCAGGAGAGTGGAGTCTCAGAGGGAAGGCAAACCGAAGGTGAATCATGCTTCTTCTAATATGAAGGAAAGGGTCAAGTGTGGTGGCATTTTTGGTGGGTTCATAATGACATCTTCATCTTCTTCATCATCGTCCTCATCTTATTGGGTATCTTCTTCTGCTGAAGATGCTGTGAATGGGAAGCCAACCGCGGGGCCACTTGCTCACGGTAGGAGTAGGAGCTGGGGTTGGGCTTTTGCGAGTCCCATGAGAGCTTTTAGCAAGCCCTCTTCCAAGGATGGCAAAAGAGATCATATCATCAGAGAATCTGCCAATAAGAACACTACCCCCAATTTGCAAGCAATTCCGTCATTGTTGGCTGTGAGAGGATAAAGATAACAATTTGGGGTCTTTTGGGTATACATTATTATTACATTTGGACACTTACTACCTGTTTAATTAATTCTCTCTGTGTTTATCTTTCTCGGTCTAATTAAGTTCATCACTACTAGTTCTACACTTTTTTTTCTTTTCTCTCTTGTAATTGCTTTGTTTATCTGCAAATTGTTTCCTTTTAGATATTTGTCTGGTCTTGCACCATTATTGGTGGCTTGACATCAGCTAGTAAACACTGATGGATCGAATACTACTACCAGAACCCAGGTGAATCTTGCACCGTGGCATGAACTGGTTTGTGCTGATCAGGAGAGGAATTGTTGACTAGAATTATTATGTGTTGCCTTTAGTTGTGATTTGCTGGGGTTTTGTGATGAATCTGTATTCTTTAATCTTTGTAGTGTTTATTTTTAAGTTGTATCTTGGATGTTATGCCAAAGAAACGTGTTTTTCTAATATATTATGAGCACAAATTGTTAAATTAATTTTACTTGCCCACATGCACACACATGTTTGTTGGTGTTGGACATGTTGGAAGGTCTAACCAAGAACTCCTAGACTTAGAACTAGGACGAACTGCATCACATGTTTGGTATAGCTAAGAACCCCTGGAATATTTGACATTTCGAATTGGGACAAAAAACTTAGGACAATTTTTTTACATTTGTTAATTTGCTTGACAAATGTTAAGTTCATTAAAAAATGAACTCTTGATCACAATGTAGGCCACAAAAGATTTGACACTCCTGAAAAGAATTGCTGAGATGTTGTGGCTGTTTAGCAGCAACTTCAAAACAGTTGTACCAATCTGTAGATGTCTGATTGGGTTGTCCTCCATGGCCTCAAGCTATGAATTAAGCCTTGGTGAAACTTTCATTGTTTTTTTTTCAGAAATTAGTTGAATGGGGAAAGATTTGGATAGATTTTGAGGTATTTGGATTGGTATAAGCTTGGATGAAAACAGAGGAGAAAACAAGCAAGCAGCCATGAAAACATTTGAAGGGTAAGTAAGAGAAGGGAGAAAAAAGATTTAATAATAATGATAGGGACACGAGAGTAAAGAGAAAGTACGTAAATGCAAAGGGACAGGAGAAAAGCTGCTTGCGGGCACACTGTTATTAGCTCAGATCATTTAATTTGGGGACCCATATGGGGCTGCACTTTTGATACGTCCATTAGCTTGCCTTTGCTTAGATTTTCTTTTTCCTTTTCTCCCTATCCAGTTCCTCCAATTCTAGGTCTAAGGCTTCATGTGAAAAAGATAGATTACTCGTTTTAGATTCTGAGGCTGAAGGCATTGGGAAGGGGCAAAGGCCAACCAACCAACCTTTCCACCTTTTCAAACCAAAAAGGCTTTTGTTCCCTTATTGTATCTCTCATCTCTTTCTCTTCTTTTCTTTCGAATCTGTAAATTCATTAAATAAAGGTAACACCTTACTTTAAATGCGTTTATAAAAAAATATGTTTTTAGAATGATTCATGCAACAACATCTCCTTGATCATAAAATGGTTTTTAATTATTAAAAAAAAAAAAAAAGAATGTGGAAAGTTATTGAAATTATATTTTGAAAGGTATAGTCATAGCTTCATTTAAGGTTGCCAAGGAATAATCATGCAATTACCTCAGTCACACTGGCTTTCATATGGCCATCAATGGACAATGATCAAGCAAGTCTTTATGACCACTACGGCAACTTCCATGAAGAGTTTATTATATATTATATGGACACCATTTCATTGCTAGAATAGTATACTGTAGTTTCTTTTTATGTAAAATATGTATGTATGATACACAATAACAAATGACTAAAAAAAAAAAAAAAAATCAACCCATAAATGATTATGATGAATTATGTATCTATAAAAAGATAAATAAATATTACATTTGTATAAAATAATTTATATTTAAGACAGAAACTTTAATATAAAAATTTCAGTAATCCATCTCATATAATCAAGAAGTTAATATTTAAAAATTAAAAAAAATATTTTTTGTCGACAGTGGCATCTAATTTAATAAGAAATTAATGTGGTTGTGGGTCAACCTAATATCATTAATGTGGAGATCTGAAACTATAAATTTGTTGGAGCTTGTTGGTAGACTTATGTTTCCTGGGTGGATATTAAATAGGCAAAGGAAATAAACTTTTTTTCTTTATTTTAATTATGATAGTGTAAGCTTAACCGTGTAGAATTTTTGAGCACACAAATTAAACAGAACGTAATGCTGGGTCTCACCCCTAATGCACTATTTATGGTAACATATTAGCAATCGAATTATAACCATTTATTCCATATCACTTCGATGCAAATTTGGGGCCCAACTTCCAAATAATTGTGAGACATTATTATTTGTCTATAGTTATTGTTAAAAGGTTAGTTACACATATTTCCATCACTGAATATAACATTTTTTAGTTTTAAACAAATAATAATATTATAAACAACACATTTTAAGAGAATTCTTCTGAAAATTAACGGATATTTGTAAAAATAACTAAAAATTAAGATAATAGTATGAAAAATAATCATGTTTAAAAAATAAACATCATGAATATAGACCGACAACCAAAAAAAGTAATAGAAATCGGTCTTTACAATTCGTTAGCTTTTATTATTATTATTATTTTTTTGCTTTTAATCTCATGAAAAGAAAATGCGAGATAAAAGGACGTCTACCATGTTGAATCTATGATAAAAGAACTCCCAAATATAACTTTTTAGAATATTATTAATAATTTTTTTGGAAAATAACTAATAATAATAAACATATTTATGACTAAAGAATCTTATTTCTTGTAAAACAATTTTGACTAAATAACATGAAATAAAATAATATCAAACTCTAATAATATTTAATCATAAGATACTGGAAATCTTAATTAAACAATAAATAATACTCATTCTTCCTAAATTAATAAAAATTATAATTAAAACAAGTCTGTGACTCAAATATACCCTAAATCTATCAACACTTGAAAACAAAATAAGAATTTATGAATTCATCAAGTTTGTGATTATGCTTTCTAAATTTTTAAAATTTTATTCATCTTTCAAATCAGTATCATTAATTTAATTAAAATTACTAATTATGATAAATGAAGCTCATGATTTCTCTTCTGAATAAGTGTAATGTATGTTCCAGTTTCTTCCCAAAAAAAATAATGATATGACTTTTACTTCTTTTAAAAAAAAAAAGAATAAAATAAAATTGGTGGGCACTGGGCAGACATACAATTAAAAATTAGACTGTAGTATATGTTGTATTATATGTAATGATCAACATCATTATCATTTTGGGTTACTGATTTGGGACATCGATAATGGCCCATCATGTTCCAATGCTTTGCTTTAGTTATCTTAACAACTCGAAAGGGACGTCATTCGTGCACCTTGACCTTACCATGACAAGTGAATTCAATGTCTGTGTGGCTGAGGCCACCACTAGAGTCTAATCTAATCGCATCGCATTTGGTTGGCCCAAGGTTGAAGGCTTGACCCGTCGGAAGAGACTAACCTGACACGACCGATCGTGCACTGCTCACTGTAGGTTGGACCCGCCCGCCTTGTTGGTGCAAATTTGGACAAATATGCGCCACTTTAACATGAACGCCAGATACGGAAGGGCTAAGGATGAACATACAGCCCAATTCCCTGAAAGAGAGTTTCAGCTTATACATCAACATGAATATATGTAACCTACAAAAGTTATCAATTTCTTTGTTTTGCATAACATCTTTATTAGCCAATTTTGTCAATCCATTCTTGTCTTTTAGTTTACAAATAATTTGGAAATTCTTTTGATATTCTTTCAAAAAAAAGAGGAAGAAAAATAATTAGAAACTTTAGAAAATTAATTTTATCTTTGAGAAAGTTTTAAAAAATAATTAAAATTTTGATGTCATAATCTCTATGAGACAATTTGATATATCTACCTAGCACAACTATTTTTTGATAGCTTAGGACTATGCTTGATAGCTCGACAATGAGCAATCGAGAAATCAAGCTATGGATGGAAATTTTAAAAATGGGATTTTTTAAAAATTATACTTAAAATATAAAACCATTTTTTAGAGTTTCTTAAAAAAAATCTTAAAACTTGATCTTGATAGTAACACAAATCATGAAAGAAACAAAGTGAAATTAACCCATTTAGGACTAGAAGATGAGTTATGTATGGTCAAAGGAATAGTACTGCCTCTATTTACATTCATTGAATCGGAACTTGAACTTGCAGTTAGCAGTATATTTTCTTCGTCAATACAGAAAAAGAAAAGCTACTCCTGGGATTCCTAATTTGGATAATCTGATACTATCGTTGAAGCATGTGATTCAGCTCAAAAACTTATTCAAGACTCCAATTCCATGAAAGAATATGAATGAGACTGATGAGGTTTTGTAGAAGCACACAATTTAGCGGAAAGACCAGAAAAAAGCTGATGAAAAAACCTGTTCTACCGTGGCTCTACTGTGGCAGTACCAGTTCCTCTTGAAATTTGGGTAAATATTTTAACTATCCCTAGGTTTTTACATAATCTAACTCGGGTATAACTTTTCAAAATTTGTCATTACCTACTCCTATCTTTTATAAAATTCATCAATAAACCCCATGACTAACACTTTCAGTCAGTTAACAATTACTTTGATTTGACTATATGTTAAAGCGAAATTATTTATTTACCCTGATAAATATCTCTCTTCCTCCTCTTTCCTTGCCTCTCTTCCTCAACCTCTT
>JANLJB010000024.1:4862-41561 GCA_026212285.1 Bursera cuneata
TGTCACTTATGTCAGGAACAATAATCTACTCAATGGTGAAATTTCATCCAGGATTCTCCCACTACACTTACTTCTGTATCAATATTTTCTGCTGTGTTTCCATTGTGGAGACTTGCATGATGGTTGTGGCACTTGGAGTACCTAATGTTCTGATGGGAATAGGAGTTGGAACCACTGTTATTGTAAGCAAAATTCTAGAATCGCTTCTCCTACGCAGATTCATGTATTCTTGATATTAAAACCATTCTGTACATTTTGTGGCTTGCATATAGGTACTTATGATGATGGCATCCGAAATCTTTAAACTGCTTCCAGATCTTCCCAACTTCTTCTGGCGCTATCCAATGTCCTACATCAGTTTCGCATCATGGGCTATACAGGTTCAATTACAACCGATCTTCATTCCATGTTAGATCTTAGCTACGTTGTTAATGTGCCTGCAAAGACTCAATGTTAGATTATACTACTGTGTCAATTTCTTTTAATGTAGGGTCAATACAAGAATGATATGATAGGGCTAGAGTTCGATCCTCCTGTACCTGGTGACGCAAAGCTTAAGGGTGAGGAAATTCTCCAGAAACTTTATGGGATTCAAATCTATCATTCCAAATGGTGGGATTTGGTTGCTCTCACTTGCTTACTAGTATCCTACAAACTTGTCTTCTTCGCCGTACTGAAATATAAGGAGAGAGTCTCATCGTTATTGCGCAAACTTTACGCTAGAAGAACCTCTCAATAGCTTGTCGAGCAACCTCTGTTAATGAAGGAGCTATTCACCTCCTCCAAGGCACACAGTCTAGTTCATCCTATTCTGACCAATTAGTCTAAGTGTATGCACTGCCTCGGCAATCCCCTTCTCTAGATTTTGAGTAAATGCTTCAATAAAAGATAATGAACATGCTTTGGCAGAGTGGTGTTCGATCACCATAGAGTTAAAGCAGTTGTGCTTCCAATAAAAATTTGTGTTCACAGAAGTGCCGTGGGGTGCAAGCAGCAAGGGATTAATAAATTTGATTTTGAAGGAATTTAAATGTATAAAGACCCAATTAAGATGAAACTTAAACCGCTTTTATGATAGTTAAACTATTATTAGCTACATAGCTTGCAAAATGCATAGCTAGATTACGAGATATGTTACATGCGTGGAAATCTGATCCTTTGAAAATTTTATAGCGTTTATTTTGTACAAAAATCCATGAATGGTAGAGCAATCACATCTTATCCATATCCATTTTAGTTTGTGAGCTTTGGAGAAGGGATAGTTGGGGAATACGGAGAGCAGGGAAATTAATGGTTGGGTCATAGAAGGCAGGGCAGGACAATGCAATGCAGAGCTTGCAGATGCAGGAATTGTGAGTACCTAATATTCGGTACTTTGCTCATTTCAGCTCACGTTTTAGATAGAACTGTAGAGATTAATAAAATATAGTATACAGTTTCACAACTATGCGTTCATTTTAGCCATAGAAGAAACTTCACAAGAAGGATTAAATTGTGCACGGAAGCAAATTACTTATCGGTCTGTGGAATGTAAAAATGTTAACCAAATTCCATAGCTGAACAGGAAATTAGACAAAATATAAAAAATTAGGGGATGAATTACAAAAATATCTCGACCCCCTAATTACTTGCAAGTTCTTATCCAATCTTACATGAGCAAAAAAAAATACCCTAACTCCATTCAGAGGTCACACACAATGAAGTATTTTGACAATATTACCACTAAACTATGACTCAATTTACATATATTATATAAAAATATATACCACATCTAGACCAGATTACATTGAATAAAAAAATAACCCGACCCGAATAGATGAAAGTCAATAATTTGACCAACCCAACCAACTAGAATAATATTATTTTATTATTTAATTAATATATTCTTTAATTACACCATTATTTTAATTAATTATTTAATTAAATATTGATTTATTTTTTATTATTCAGTATATTATTAATTATGTATTTATTTAAAAAATTTATTATTTAATCTTTATTTATTTATCTAATTATTTATTATTATAAAATTAATTAACTACTTATTTAAATTTTTTATTTAATATTAGTTAATTATTTATTATTTTTATTTTATTTGATGGGTTCTGCCCATCGGACCGACCGGTCCTGGGCTTGGGAGAGGATGTTTATATATATAAGGGTATATCTTTGAGTTTAGGTAAAAATGGATAGTCATTAGGGGTTCTGGCTAGTTTTCAACCAACCCCCTAATTTTGGATATTTTTCTACTTTCCCTAGCTGAACTCAGCGGCCCATACAGTTGATCGAAATACAAGTTCGGACAATCAAAAACCGTAACAGTGCATTGGCACCTCTGCATATGTAATCTACAGTGTAACTGATCAATACAAGAAATCATCATAAAGATAGAAAGCATCATTGAACTATCAAGTTTGGAAGGAACAAAATTGAATGATAAAATGATGGCATCAGCTGAAAACGTATCTGAAATTCCCTCATTTATTTTCCTCAATGAATTCCCGGTACTCTTTCTTCATTTTGACCCCCGATACAGTCCTGCATAACCAGCAT
Organism: Bursera cuneata; assembly: GCA_026212285.1. Lineage (NCBI taxonomy): Eukaryota > Viridiplantae > Streptophyta > Magnoliopsida > Sapindales > Burseraceae > Bursera > Bursera cuneata. Next base: position 7,416 of record JANLJB010000024.1, read on the forward strand.
ACAACAGTTGAACTTATGCAACCATGCACATCAGAGTTATAAGTAAATATGCAGTTCTTTCTTATTACTATTAAAAAATAAAAAATAAAAAACTATCGATGCCCTCGATTTCCTTATCTCACTTATTGCCTACACGGAGCAGGACCAGAGAAGAATGATTTGGCTTACTTGAGCATATCCTTGTTTTTGAAGAACTGAACACATGGTGTACCCATAATTCCAGCTGCTTCTGCTATCTCTGGATCTTCCTCAATATCGATTTCAACAAAGTGTACATTCTGATCAAATTCATCAATCACCTGCCATTCATGTGACCGTTAATCAAGAGCTAAGTAAATCACTGATTAGTATTCAACAAACTAACAACAATAACTGTCCTAACATACCTTGCTAAGAATTGGCTTCAAAGTCCTACATGGACCACAAGTTGGAGAAGTATACAATACACATATAAGCCTTGGACTTTCATGGTACAATTTCCGTAGAGCATACTGAGGCAGAAAAAGAAAAATATTAAAAGAAATAAGCTTCGAATTAGGCTTTGGTAAGGACTAAAATCAGGAAGATGTCACTTCAACAGATGCAAAGTAGAATTCAGAGCTACATCTTAATGCTAGTATCTAGAAAGTAATGAATGCTTACCTGGCCCTTATGCTTTGTATGTGATATGTCAAAACCTTCCTGAACATCCCTGTCTGTGAGTTCCTTCTTGGGCTCTTCAGTTTGAGGCTGTCAAATACAAAAAGGTGAAAGCATTTAAGTCTCATTGGAGTATGAAACAGATTGAAATTTCTAGATATAGCCAGCAAATTACATAAATTCCATAAGTTGGTACCCCGAACACAGACATGACTAGATCCAAAGGTAAATCAAAATCCTGTCTCAACTCCTAAATATCTGTTGATATAAAAATCAACTTTCAAGGATTGACTTCATGATAAAAATAATAGATAAATCTAGGATTTACTCAGTAAAGGTGTATATTGGGTAAAAAATCTTTTTGTTTGGAAGAGTGCCATTGTCATAGAAACAGGAACGTTCAATTAAGTAGAAAAGTAATAAGCAATAAGCTTAATTTACCAGATATTCATGCATATATGTTGCACTAAAGGGATTTTTAAGGTTTTCAAATGCAAGAAAATAAGAGATTGGTATATAATCTATAAGCAACTTACAATTTATGAGAGAGAAAGTAACTACTAGTTTTAAAACATCATAACAGATATCTTTTGGTACCCTGAAAATGTCCGGACTCCGCCAATTCCCAAATTTAGTAATTCAAGTCTATACTTGAGTGAAATGTAATTAAATGGTCTCATTCAAAGAGTTGAAATGATCATATCACAAGGTACAATTCAAAATAAAATTGGAAAGTGCAAAAGGATGGCATATCTTGAAGGTCCGTTGAAATTTTATTTTTGTTTATGTCCAGGTATAATTCCATTGAACCCTGCAGAATTTTAGAAGGAAATGTGTTTGCCTTTGGTAGAGAAGAGAAGGCAATAACCCTATGGAAGTGTCTCAACTTAGCTCTTCTTTGGATTATTTGGCAAGAAAGCAAAAAAGGGGAAGAAATCAGCAATCTCTAGGATAGGATTCGTGTTCTAGCATCTCTATGGGCATCAGTTTGCAGGGAGTTCTGAGGTTCCTCCCTCTTATTTATGCAACTCGATTGGGAAGGGATTGTTAAGTTTTTTATTTTATTTATTTTATTTTATTTTTTTGGTGTTTGTCTATGGGGACTTTGATTTTTTATAGTATTTATTAAGTTACTCACTTTCCTAAAAACTCAAGCTTGTAGGTATGGATTTAACTTGAATATTTAAGCCTTTAATACACCCCCTCACGTGAAAGGGTCTCACGTACACTTGCAGCGTAGACCGGATCGAGCCTCACATGCCTCAACGGATCTTACAAGTGAGTCAAACAATAACATTTTTATTTTTTAATTAAATGATACGAAGGGGATTCAAACTTGAACCGTTAGGTCACTATGGCTCTGATACCGTATTAAGTTTGTCATTTTCCTAAAAACTCAAGCTTGTAGGTGTGAACTTAACTTGAATATTTAAGCCTCTAATAGTATCACAGAATCATACACACTGTTACGTATAGATTGTCTCCCCTGGGCTTTTTGAATATGTGGATATCTAGTCCACTCTTTCTAATCCATTATATGTTCCTTTGTTTCCCATCAAAACAATATGTTTCATTGTGAAAATAATAAATCACCAGAGGCAAGTACAGTAGTTTAAGTTTGATAACTTTAGAAAGTTAATACCTGATGAAACTCAACAAGGAGATTATTCCTCACAAGGTATCTCTCAACTGACAAAGCAGCTATGCATCCTGATCCAGCAGCAGTTACGGCTTGTCTCCACTCATGGTCCTATTCAGTAAACACGAGGCTCAGTTGCTATATAATCCAACTAGTCATGTGCTTTCCAAAACAAAAATAATATCAGATCCAATGTCATAGAAAGAATGCAGCAAATAACCACTTTTCAATGAACTGACCTGAAAGATTAACCCTTAAACATTGTCATTTCTTATATGTGAACTTGAAAGCTTGACACACGCCGCTTTTTTTTTTTTTTTTTTTAAAGAAAAAGGTTGCACAAGATTATAAGCACATGGTATTTCCAAACATATAAGAACACCAATAGAATCATGTCAATGACCAAAGTCCAAGACATTTGGGCAGACAATGGACTTGATGGGACTGAGATGGCAAATAAATGGGCATTTTCAATATAAGTTTCACTGCATTACCTGCACATCACCTGCTGCAAAAACACCTTCAACAGAAGTTTTTGCACCACCCTCCCGAACTAACACATAACCTGAGCTGTCAAGTTCAACTTGTCCTTCCAACAACTGGCTGTTTGGTGAATGACCTATACCATAAAATAAGCCTTTTGCCTCAAGCACAGATTCCTCACCAGTATCGACTTTTCTGACTAAAATCCCAGACATTTGGCCTTTTGTATTGCTAACAATGTCAACAGTCTCAGTATTGAAGTGCACGGTGATATTTGCACTGTTAAACACTCTGAAACATTCGCGATAATCAACCTGTTAAACAAACATTCAGGGAGTTGAAAACTCAACATACAAAATGTCCATTAGTATATAATTTATCATAATAAAGGTACCCACTAGAAAACAAAGAACCAAATAGATAATAGTATTAGATCAAAAACAATATGAAGCATCCATAGATAAGCAATTGACATAATGGTGTTGGATGGAAAAACTAAAAACTACGGTCGATGAGGACAACTGCATGATCTTTTAAGCCAATATCTATAACTATGACTTCAACGAGAAAATTTAACCGAATAATTTCAACCTAAAATACTGCATCGTTGTTCAGCAAAAGTTATTATAAAGATTCCACCACAACTTAACAGCGTAAATCATATAAGATATATTAATTATAGATAGAATAATGGCAGAGAATCTAGATTCTAGTATATTAGGGAGATTTTGTTTCCTATTAGGTTTTCTTCTTTGAGTAGGTTTTATGTTGGTAATTCATTTAGTTTTATATTTCTCATTTTGTTTGGGAATTCGCCTCCATATATAGGGGCTTATATTTTTGGATGTTTGGCATACTTCGTGATTATTGGTTTTCTGCCTCAAATCTATCTATTTCATTACCTGACCCTACCTCAATGATGATTTAATAGAAAAGATAGAAACAAAAGAAAGAGAGGAGGGGACGACAAAACAAAAACTGATTCAGACATGAATATACATATTTTCTTCTGTATAATTCAAAACCACAAAAAAAAAAAAAAGAAAAAAAAAGAAAAAAAAAAAATNAATAAAAAACAACAAAAAAAAAAAAAAAAAAAAAAAAAATCTGATATAAACTTATCAAATAATGGAAACTAATACAAAAGTAAAAAGAATCAAGAGCTTAAGCAGGAGGTATTTGCCAGAACCGTCGTAATCCAGTTTTAAACGCGTGCTAGTAGTTAAAATGACAAACACACATCATAATGCAAAGAATGAACCATAAAAATTGCAAAAGCACAACATGAACCAAAAAGATAAAATGGTTTCACCAGAACACACCTATCTTGCATTGCTCTGGACGCCCTTAGTTGATCCCTACGTACAAGTAAATGAACATGACGAGCGTATTTTGTCAAGTATATTGCTTCCTCAGTAGCTGTATCGCCTCCTCCAACCACGGCAAGAACTTGCCCCTTAAATAGGGGTGAAGCTCCATCACATATTGCACAAGCACTGATTCCCCTACTCCAAAATTCATCCTCACGAGGCAACCTGAGCCGTTTAGCAGTGGCTCCCGTGGCAAATACAAGGCTGTGGCACTTAACCTGAATGTAAATATGAGAAAGAAATTTATAAAAGCATAAGCACCGATCAGAGTAAGGTGATAGATTCAAAATGCAACCACTTCCAACAATATTTGTAGAAGATAGAACAAAATGCTGCAAGACAATGAATCACCTTACGTTCACTACTTTTCACAGTAAAAGGACTGTTCTTAACATCAATATACTCAACATCTTCTTGGAACAGCTCCGCACCCCACCGTTCAGCTTGGCGTCGCATCCTAGGCCACAAAACAAAGTCAATATTCTATCCCACAACTCAGGCAGGCTAGAATCATGATTTAGGAAAACTAAATAAATAAATCCTTTTGTTTCATTACCTATCCATTAAATCTGGACCAGTTATTCCATCCGGAAAACCGGGAAAGTTCTCCACTTCAGTGGTAGTCATCAACTGTCCACCTGGGACACCACCTACTTGATATCCCTCAAACACCACAGGCTTTAAATTGGCACGAGCTGCATATATTCCAGCTGTATATCCAGCAGGACCCGATCCAATTATTACCACATTCTCAACACCTTTAACTGTAAGTAGGAGAAAAATAAATAAGCACATTTTCGACAAATACCTAAAGCTTAATGAGTATTAGAAAATAATAATAAAACCCAGAACTCAGAAAAGCAATTAATTCCATTCAACATATTTACACTATGCAGAGCTACTAAATCAAGCTGAAAGTAATATAAACTACGTTGCCTCTCAAAAGCAAGACACGGTCAAAATTTAAATAAAGCTACAGCTAAAAGCGTTCTACAAATAAAATGGATCCTATTAGAAGTAAAAAAGTAGTACAGTGCAAATACATAAAATTATATCAAGCTTACCACCAAGTTGATGTTTCTTTGTCAAAACAAAAGGAAAATTGCTGTATGACATACAAAACATCATCAACTAGCCTACTAGTTCAGTTGGTTAGATTTTTTTGCTAATAATGTAGAGACTACCTGCACAAAATCATTATTTTGCAGTGTCTCAAAAACGGTTGTAAACACATGCAAACTGCACTAATTTACTATTTTATCGGTGATTGATCACCCTTTTAAAGGAGGTCTCTATCAAAGTTTAGGCAACTTCAAGGAAGGTAGGGAGGTCTCCGATACTTCCAAATTTTCAGGGAATGTTGCCAACTAACTACAAAATCAGTGAAGCCTGCTCCTAATTTAGCTGAACCTCAAGGAAAGTCGATTGAAATCTAACCCTTTTCAAATTAAAAAAAAAAAAAAACTTAGAAAAGTAGAACAATAAGAAAATAGAAAGGATAGTGAAATACAACATTTGCATTATTGTTTTTTAGTAGTTAAGTCCCTATGTTGATTAAAGACGCTTATCATATAATTCACACAATGGTTTATCAAAATTAGAACATGAGGAAGTAATTTGAACCAATAATTGCTAAAGTAACATGATTGCATGATAATATTGCCCACTTGTGCCTTGCGTAATATTGGAATACTATAATTAATAAATGAAAGGAAAACTCCCATGAAATCCTTCACCAACTAGCTTATTTCTCAGTTAAAGACTTAAAAAGGTTCCAAACACTCCCTGACCCATTAAAAAAAATATTATTTTCTGTCATTTGCTTAATTGAATTATTATTTATCCAAAAATTATGGTAAAAGATAGTGCATTCAATTACTCAATAGTATTCTTATTTACCAAAAATTGAAAACAAAAATATACAAGAATAGATTAATTTTATCAAAGTCCTAAAATCATCATAAACCTCCTTTAAACTTAATCAAAAACACAACCCAACCAAGCTCTCCTCAAATTCTAGAAATTATCATAAACCTCCCCTAAAATTCGTCAAAATTCAAAAACCTCCCTCCATTTCCATAAAATTTACTTGTCTGTATTTCATTTAATCTCCGACAGTTCAATGAAACTACTTTTCATATCTTCTACATCTTGTACATGAAACTTTTCGACTATAAAGAGACATCTTACATTACTCAAAACAAACGACAAGAACGAGAATCCGCAAATTAACGATTCAAGTCATTGAAGACAGTCCAAGATACCGACATTACTACTCAACCAAGCATGGAGGTAAGGATTCCAGAAAGCGACCTGACGACGACGGAGCGTCGGCGTCGGCGTCGGTAGACGAAGCTCGGACTCGGAGAGCGAGAGAGTGAGTAGGAGTGGAGGAGTTGGGAGGGAGAGAACGGCAGCGGCGCGAGGAGAAGGAATTGAAGTGGAAGAGAGAGTGAGGAGAGAGACTGAGTCGGAGAGTGGACATGGCAACTCGGTGGTGAGTTGGAATTGGCGTTGGAGAGTGAGTCGACAGGGTCCCGATTCCGATGCCTATCTTTGTGGAGGCAGCCATTGCGTTTGAGACCATACAATTATGAGCCGCTGGCCGTCAGTTAAATGGCTTTCTGTTCTTCAGGGAGTCTTCAGGAAGTTGTGCCTCACGCGCGACTAGGGATTTCCAGCTACTCTCTCTTTCGGAATATATCGAACTATTCGAACGACTTGTCCTATATCAAATGCTGATTTTTATATATGTAGTTGGGAAAATAAAAAATATATTCGTTATTTAAAAACTGAATCTAATTAAACAGTTAAAAAAAAAAACTTAAAAACAACTTCCAAATTTTTTTTTGAATTTTTTAATATTCGTCAATAATAATAATAAATTAAAAGAATTCATGATTTATAAAATAATATATATATAGCCTTTATCAAAGATGTAGAATGTGATAATGATTTTTTTCTTTTACTTAATAATTAACACTAATTTGTGAAATGGAATGTATTGATTTTCTTTTACTGTTATTGATTTTTCTAACTTTTTCAATTAACTGAAAATAAAATTTTAATATTTCAAAACTATTAAACAAACTAGATTTATTACATAAAATATGATATTCATAATGGTATAAATTTTATTTTATTAACTCATATTTTATGTTCATAAATTATATATCTTCATTAGTTCGGTAATTAATGTTTAACTATCTATTACCGTATTAATTATCGAGTTCAATTACAAAATATCTTATCTGCCCCAAATGCATTAACGGAGACACGTGTGGAGTCAAATTAAGCAAGTAACAACTATACTGTACGCGAGAGAGTAAGTGTCAGCCACGTGTAATTTCAGTTCTTCTTTCTGCAAGTCCATTAAAACATTTACCTCGATTGTAGCGGAATCGGTAAGAATGGGACATCGGAGACTCCGGTGTTTGTGGATCTTACACCGTTGATTTATAAGACCAAGGTTACTGGACGGCCTCGATCCCTTTTGATTTTGACTTGATATTGAAAAGCCAAGAAGCCAACTGAAAGGATGAGCAAGTAGCTTGCAGCCGCACCCAAATCCCAATAATCGAAATTCAAAGATACTGGTACAGGTACTAGCTGGAACGGCTTTTCTTAGCCACTAATCTCTTGCCACGTAGGACAACGGTTTGATTCGTTGACCGGAGTAGTACCGGTATGCTACGTTACCTGATTACCTAATATTATATTTAAATGTTATAAACTTTAAAAGAAAAAAGATGCATTTATAAAAATAATAGAATTTTAAAAATCATTTTTGAGGTTTGTGACAGTCTCCAACTTGTTTGAAACTTTTTTAGAAAAATAATAATTAATACATATCAAATGATTCATTCAATATAAGGGTGATCGGTTGTTATATTATCGCTCTATACCGGTCGCTAGCAAATTTTCTTTTTTCCCCTCCCAACAAAATGGTGTGTATTTAGTATTAGGTTGAATATAGTAGGGTAGTTTGGGCCACAAAAGCACTTTTAAACATGAAACTCATTATTGGCCCAATTGATGCCACTATAACTAGTAGTAGGATTTGAAGAGAAGTGATTCTATAAAGGCCTTCACTTATTTGTTGAACAGTCTTGTTCTTAATTCGATAAGGTCTTGAAGGTGTAAAATACATAAAGATAAACAAAATGAGAGTTGAGGTGTTAAAGGAATTTAACGGGGTGCATTTAGTGCTACTATTTTCATATGACCCATTTGATATGTCTAGTTATTTAGTTGGGCCAATCTAGAATTCTTAATCCATTGCTAAGAATGTTTAGAGAGATACGATTAAACGCAGAGTAAGACCAAACTAATTTCAGATTGAAATTTGAGTTTTCAAAATTTTTACCCAAGTTAAAAGGATGTCTTTAAAAAATGAATCAGTTACTGAAATTTAGATGTCGTGACTCATCGAACGTCTGATACTAGACAAACAATATTGTCGGACACGTCAAACATTATGTTGGACACTATCTGCTATTGAGCATTAGTGTCAAATAGGAAAAAAAAAACACATTTTAGGGTTATAATATCTAAGTTTTCAGCAGTACATCCATCTTTTAAACGAGTCCTTAATTTAGTCCATTTTTGACAATTTCACTTGAAATTTTAGTACTAACTCCTATATTTAGAGGGTTTAATATGAATACAAGTACTAGACTTATTGTAAAATATATATACTTAAATTTATGGGATAAACTATTTGATGTTTACTTCAAGGTTGAGAAAACCTTTATTATAGTCTTATTTATAAGTGCATGAGTGGAATGGGGCCGAGGGGAAATTAATTCCACAAATAAAACATTCTTAAGCAGAGTTTGATAATGGATTTTGTACTTTATATTAGTGATTCATAAGGTGAATGTATAGTTTCTTTTTTCTCTTAAATGAAAAACTCATTGGCGCCGAGCATGAAGGAATGCTATACGCTTGGTAATATCATGTCACTTCGAATTCGATACGCAAGTTCTTTACCTTTTTTTTTAAGATATTCGATTATGCATTGAAAGAGTAGCATGAGATAAAAGAATGGTATTTCTGATATTATCTTATCGATTGTTGGTCTATTTTAGCGTCACAAATTTTTTCATACTAGAAGGTTATTAACAATATTTATGTTATGAAAGTATGAAAAATAAGATTCTTTTTTATTTAAAAAAAAAAAAGAAACTTTGAAATTGTTGAATCATATACTAAATAAATATATAAAACAACGGAGTCATTATAGTATTTTTAACATTTCGAAAGAAAAAAAAAAAAAAAGAAGGGTAGTAATGGGATCATTTACCGATCTAAGTATAAAGACATCATATTTTCTCTTTCTTAAATGAAAGGTTAAAAAAAAAAAAGGAATACCATTGATATGAAAACGAAAATAAAAAAAAATATATTTTTAAGAATTTGAAATTTGGATTTGTTTTTTTTTTTTTTTTAAGACTTTAAAATGTGGTTGANCATCATATTTTCTCTATCTTAAATGAAAGGTTAAAAAAAAAAAAGGAATACCATTGATATGAAAACGAAAATAAAAAAATATATATTTTTAAGAATTTGAAATTTGGATTTGTTTTTTTTTTTTTTTAAGACTTTAAAATGTGGTTGACATCATTTTCTATATTTTTATTTTGATGTTTAAAGAATAAGAGATATTTTTAAATTTTTTAGAAGTTATAAGGAATATAGAAAATAGCAGATGGAATAGTTTGAATCACAGAATGGGCCATCACTGTATGGTAAGATTAACAAACATTTGGTTTTTTTTTTTTTTTTTAATGGTGGTAAACAAACTTGACAAATGTTTAATGTTAATTGTTGTGCAGTAGTGTGTAGACAATGAAGTATACGAAGAATCTATCAGCCTGCCATTTTCTCCATCTTCTCCAGAGTTGTTGAAGGTCAGTTTGAATTATTCTTCCCTGTTTGGCAAGTAGTTTTGTTTTGATGTTGGTTATTCTTTGTACTACTGATTTGTGGATTATCAATAATTAATAAATGCTTTTATTTATTTATTAATTCTTTTTCATATTTTGTTGAAAAAGAGAGAATGGCTGATATTATTGACCACTAAAACTATTATATATTTATAGTCCAACATATGAAATAGAATAGAAAGGTAAATTAAATACTAAAGATCACCTAAAATTATATCAAGAATATTTGAGGATCACACACTTATATATCCATTGGACATAGATTTAGACTTCAAAGCATGAAGTTATGAGAAGGATGAGGAGTTCCTATTGAGTTTTATGTCTAAATTGGGCGCCCATAGTGTGTTGCAAGCCCCAATTACATTAACGCTCAAAGTTTCTTTATCATATAAGGATCTTAATTATGTTAACCCTATTATATTCTTTATATAAAATATAAGAGTTGTAACATGTCACTTCAATTAAAAAAAATGTTGTTTTTTCTTATATTTCATTTGTTTCGTTAACTCAAATAAGTTTTAAGAATTATTGATAATTAAAAGATTATAAATCACAAACCGTAGTAGTTTCTTGTAAATTATCGATTATTTCTATTACCATAATAGAGGCATTGCATCCCCAGAAGATCAACAAAAAGGTCTACATCACCTCTCCATAAGCCTATAAAAGGAGCCACTTTAGGTGACCAAAGGAGAGGCCCCATCTCTAAATGAATAGTGATATTTTTTATCAAATTCACCTTCTCAGAAGAGCATAGTTTGGAACTAACGCCAAACCAGAATAAAAAACATCAAAATTTAAACAGCCAACCTCATAGTTGAGTCTCAAAGAACCTTAAATCTCCTATTTTTTTAGCCGTTAAAAGTTGTCAATTGCACTGCCTCAAACTCGTTAATGTCATAAGCAGTTATATTAATTACTACTCTAACCAACAATTATGATCCTTTTATAGCTTTTAATATGGGCTAAACAATTCGAAATGAAAGATTTCTTAACTGTTTCACCTAATAGCTAAACCTCTCACTAACTTAATCGCCAAAGGGTTATCACCGATGAAACATTTGACACCCCCTTGATCGTATGTTTCTTGTACACAGTCTTATTTCAGTTTGACACGTATCAACACGTGAGATGCAGCCTGGTCGACTGAATATTCGTCACCACCATTCTTGGAGTAGATTTAAGTTGCACATTGATGAGGACTACCTACAGGATCAGGAAAAAGCATGACTTTCTTTGCATTTAGGGCAATGGTTGTTTTCCTACAGAGTCGGGGCATCATTTCAGTGGAATCCTGGGCCAGAGGGGGCTCCTCACGAAGTGTTAAGCGCTTACTCCTTAGTGTTGAGAAGGTTGATCTCGCGGCAGGCCACGACCACTTATGAAAGCTCACTGTTCTACCGAGATCAGACATGTCCTTGGCGTCACAGTATGCACTCTGGGTTTTTGTACATGAAGGCCATCAACTCCTCAAACTCGATCGAATGAAGATGGCACTTTTGGTATTTCATATAGAAGTCACAAAATGGCATCTACAAGAGTGATGATGGCTTTTGAACTGTTCACTTATCAAGAAAATATGGAAAAGTAGACAAGGGAAAGAGAAAGAGAAGCGAGAGAGAAAGAGGTACTAAAAAAAAAAATTAAACTTTAATTGTTATTAGGGTAAGTTAGTAACAATATAAGTTAAAGGATTATGTTAATTAAGGTTGATCACTGATTAATTTCCTGAAACGTAGGAGAGGTGTGAAGAAAAATGTCAAAAGGTACCTGTAAATGAAATAAGCCAAAAACTTAGGGGTAACCACTGAAATTAACCTAAAATAAAATACCAAACGAGTTTTACACGATTTACTAAATAGAAAACAAAATAAAAACCTAAAACACGTAAACAAAGCCAACAACATGCTTTTGCATCGTGCACAATTTTTTCTAGTAAATAAAACCCTATATGGTATACAATCACGTACGATCTAATCTAAACTAATATAGTCTCACACGTTGAAACAATATAATATATTTTATAATTGAGTCTCGAGTATTATAATTATAAAGTTAGAAATGCAGTCTAAGGTTGCAACCAGTCAAACAAAAACCTGATATTTCGGCCCATAGAAATAGAATTGCCAGAACTTATCCAATTGATCATGTTATATCGAGCTAAGAAGCAAATGGGAACACAATCCTGCGGTTGGTGAAGAGAGGATAAAAAAAATAGTTGCAAAAGTTCAGCACACAATTGGAAATCAAAACTTGAAAAAATTGAAAAGGGAAGAAATTCTTAAAAAAACAAAAGCTGATAATATAAGTCAACAAAGCTCAGCTCAGCTGCCCAACCAAAATCAGAACCTTCTTTCTTATATATGAAACGTGTCCAAGTACCCTGAATAGAAACCTTCTTTCCCTCACCTTCCATTTGGAGTGGCGCGTGGCGCCCACGCCCCTATCATAGGTGGGCACATCTTGGTCCCACCATATCGACTTTGGTCCATCAAATTTTATGAAAGTTTGGTAAAGATTTTCTTGGAGATGGACTAATTGCCTTAGGCATTAAGGTAACCCGATCAACAATTTCAGTTTGTGTTGTGAGGAGTAAGGTAAGAGGTAATGAAATTGAAACACTAATCTATTCCTTCTTTTTCTTCTTCTTTTTTAAAGAAATTTAATATAATTCGAGTTTTGAAGGTGTCAAGTTCATGTCCTCCTATTAAGTTTTAATGAAATAATGCTGATATACGTATAATTTTATTAAATAAATTTTGTTCATCTCTTGACGTGGTTGATATTTGACTTGATTATTGAAGTTCTTATAATAGTAGATCACACGTTTGATAAATGTAGGAGATATTTCTTAAAATTTTTATAAAATCTTGGAAGATGTCTTTTCAAAATGTCAACTAATAGATAAGTTTTTACTTATTTTTCAAAGGAAAGGACTAAAGAAGTTTACCTTCACTTAAAAATCAATGATCAACAACAACTTTTTCAACTTAAAATTATGTTAGGAAGAAGATAAACTTCAGAATACACAAACGGCCAATGAATTATACCTAGACGATTTCATATTTAATTCAACGATCTTAGTCTTATTTTGAGAAAACCCAAATTGACTGCATATGGTTCCTAGTTGGAGGAAGCATCACGTTTGGATTTGGATGCAAGAACAGATTGGAAAAAACCATGATCACTAACGTGGTAGATATGGTTAATAACCAATAAAAGCACTTCTGCTGGAGCTTCTTCGTCTACTGTAAAATGTATGACCAATTGTAGTAATTAATTAAATGTATCATGTTGACCCCTGAGGTTTCACCAACTTTTAATGGGTCCCAAAATGGAAGAAAACTTATGCAAGTCTTGAATTATTTGGATACTGGAGCGTGATGGGCAATTTCTAAAATTGAGAGGAGGTTAGTAAAAATGAAATAATTAATAGCACAAAAAAGTCAAAAAAAGTCGCTTTTCTCACACCTTGAAAAACTCCAAAGTGATCAGATAATCGTAGAAGAAGAATTCAAAATAGAATCTGGGTGGATAGAGGAGTTTGCAAGTTAGACAAAAGCAATAAAGTATTAAGTAATAGTGTGGAAAGTACTAGCACACCTAAAGGAATTAAACTCCTATTATTTTAATTTATTTTTTTTAAAAGAATTATGATTCAATGATTCATCCCCACTAATTTTTAATCATTCACTAATCTAAACCACCATCTTCATAGTAAATCAAGCTCATATGACACATGGGTTATTATAATATATATTTGTTTTCTTAATTTTATTATCTAAACTTTGGTCCACGTACAATTCACATTTGTAAACTTTCCTTTTTTAATATTATATGTACACTTTGGGAGAATAGATGACATAAAATTTCTCACTTGTTTACATTATAGAGCGTGAGAATAGTCTTTATTATAGTTATTAATTAGTAAAATTCATTAACAAAAATGAGTAAAATAAGTTTGGATTGAGTCGGATTTAAATGCCATTTAGATACGTATCTTATATTAAAACAAGTAGTTACGGACATGGTAAACCACTCGTAGGCGTGGTTAAGGAACGGCTTCAATTGGTATAAAAGAAAAAGATATGTAACACATTGAGGTTATCCTGCACTTAAAAGATGAAGTAGAAAAAAGAAGAAATATAAACAATAATTTGATTCYTTGTCGTTATAGTAAATAGGAGAAAAAAATAAATTCATTTCTTTATTTTTATAATTCAAAGAAGAATCATTTATTTAGGAATGGTAAGTATGAACTATTATGTTAATTACTAGGCTAATATATAGATTTGTTCACATGGATGGTATAACAATGAATTGTCTTATAACTCATCATTATAGATAGATGGAATTTTTTGAAATCCTCGATTGAGTGATTGAAAAAGTAGACGATATAGAAATTCGGATTTTGTGTAGAACTAAAAATACAACAATCTAGAAGGGAAAAGGGTGATAAATCATAATGATATGTCATGATAAGAAATAACAAGCTAAAGTGAGTTCATATTTGGAGATGATGGAAAATTCTATTGCAAATGATAACTATGAATAAGGTTATGACGGCCGGTCAAAGCTATGAGGCATCTAGAAGTTAACTTTAGTGTAATATTCACATGGTGGACACAATGTCCCCTCCTTATCAATACGTGGACCGACATGCATGCCACCAAATAGATACAAACAATATTCTACTATGTAACAAAATAAACAATAATTTTTAATAATTAATAATTAAAATAATAAGGGGTTTTTGTCGTCTGAGTCTACATATAAGAAGTCGAAGCCTTTGAGCATACGTTTCAAGCAATTGTTAGATTTGCAGAGAGAGAAGAAAGAGGAGAAATTCAGCACCTTGCGTTTCTCATGAACTGTGGAGTCGTATTGGGTTTCTATTGCTGGGGCTGGGAGTTCTTGACGGCCCTTCTTCTCTTCTCCTCCATCTGAATCATCTCCATCCCCAAACTTATAATTTTTTTTATTTTTCTTCTCTTAGTGTTCTATTTTTCAATAAAATTACTATAGATATAGATATTAATTTGGATAAATACCTAGCCTGCAAGTAAAGTAGATCGTGAGCATGATCAGTGAAAAGGGTTTGCTGGAATATGTTCGGAAGTCAACACCGCCACCATTTCTGTTAAAAACTTACATGCTGGTTGAGGATCCCGCGACGGATGCCGTGGTCTCGTGGAACTTCGACGGCACAGGGTTTGTAGTTTGGCAACCGGCGGAGTTTGCCCGGGATCTTCTGCCGACGCTCTTTAAGCATAGCAACTTCTCTAGCTTTGTTCGTCAACTCAACACTTATGTATGTCTCTCCCTTCAACATCATAATTTTCTTTCTTTCATTCATTCTTATCGAGATAGAATCAGTCATAGTCATTTTTTACTCTAATTAACTTTCTTTTTATTTCCTTCTTTCTTAAAGATAGTTGGTAAAAGTTAATCAACCTTAAAAATAATAATAATAATAATAATTAATATTTTTAATGTAAATAAATAAATATTAGTGACGTAGATAATTCATATACATTAAGTCAGAGGGCGTTGTCAGGGTAGATGTGTGAAAAGTCAGCAATTAGATTTAGAAATCTTCATTGAATTCTCTGGGCAAAATTAACATAAGAGATAGATAGAGACGATTATTAAAAATAATTAATACGTGTAGAAGACAAGCAGAAGAGGGCAACTTTTTAATAATATAAAAATCGATGATAGCGTGTTCGAACTGATCTTTGATGCTTTTTGTAATATTGAATTAAAAGGGGTTAGAGAAGGATAATCAACGCCTAGTCTTAAATTACTTTTAATTAAATCAACTCATTGACACTTTATTTACTATATTCAATTCACATGCATTTTCATCATTCATTCCAAAAGAGAGATTCAGTAACTTAACTTTAAGTCTTGAAATCTAAGTCAATATCGATCAGTTATTTCTTCCTAAAGTTTTTTTCCTTTTATATGTTATTTACCTGCAATGCATCCTCTTCTGATTTGAGTTTTACATTTTATTTAAGAAATGAATTTTTATTATTCATGTCATAAGATGTTTAAAAATTTAAAACGAAATTAGTAATTTGGTGAAGATTGTAACTAATTATGGATATGTATATTATGCATGTGTAGGGTTTTCGTAAGGTTGCAACAAGCAGGTGGGAGTTTTGCAATGACATGTTTCGAAGAGGGAAGAAAGAGCTACTATGCAACATCCGTCGAAGGAAAGCATGGACAAGCAAGCAACCACCGTCGACAACACCGATCCAAGGTGGCGTAGCGGTGCAAGATCAGTCTGATGAAGATCAAAGGTCGTCGTCAACTTCATCTTCGTCCGGGTACAGTACCCTAATGGATGAAAACAAGCGTCTGAAGAAGGAAAATGGGGTGTTAAGCTCGGAGCTTAAAAGCATGAAAAGGAAGTGCAAGGAGCTTCTTGATTTGGTGGCTAAGTATTCACATATGGAGAAAGAAGAGAAGGATGAGAGGCCAAAGTTGTTCGGAGTGAGGTTAGAAGTCGAGGGAGAGATGGAGAGGAAGAGAAGGAGAGCGGAGATTAGTGAAAGCGCAAGCATTTTACTAGCTCAATCATGCAAATAAATCATCGACATGCATATTGTAGAATTGATTATAATATATTTATGATATAACAATAATAATTAAGTGAAATGAACTACTTTGGGACAGTGAAGAAGTAGCTCATCAACGATCGTCATAGGTAAGAGTGATCGATGTATTCCTTATACTTCTCTTAATTTGCATGTAGTGATGATCATATGGTGGATTGTTGTAATGTGATCTTTGTTTCAACTAGAATATATTACATGGGTATTTGAAAAGTTAAAATTAAATTACGGTTCCAATACGAGTTGATTATGTTTTGATAAATGATTTTACAATGTTAATTATTATAAATTATATGGGGTATAAATGTAAGTATAATATTATACATACAGAATTTTTATACAAAATGATATGTGATCAAATAAATGGTAAGATAAATAATAAGAAAGACAAAACAATAAATATAAATGAGTCTATGATATTAATAATAAGTGATATATTACAACGCTTTTTGTAAAAAATTTTGCGTACATACCTTGTATGTATAGCATTGCTTAAAATTAAATAAGCAGATGAGATTATTCGTATGCATTATAATATTCTCTTGTAACCTAATTTTTCAAAGCATCATTGGATTCTCTTCTCCATTCTTATGAATGCTAGTTATTTGAGTCAACTGCGAGTTAGTCATTTTCATCCTCATTTACAAGAATTGCACCATGTTAAGAAATATAACAATATATCGATGTATGTGTTAAAAAATTAATAATAAATTAGCTAGTTTACAAATGTTTTAATGAAGAAAATTAGAGTAATCTACACTTATAATTTTTTTATACAAATTCATTCATACAAATTGATAGTGTATTACTATATGATCGTCACATCACCAATCTTAATTAATATAATTATTTTTTAAAATTTATTTCTTCGATCATATCATACAACATCAATTTGTATAATTAGTGAGTTTGTATAAAGAATTTGTCAGTACATTGTTAGTGAAAAATTATTAAAAAATAAACTTCCAGAGTACTTTTATAGATATAAATAACTTCATCCATAAATATTTCGAGTATCCTTTCATAATCTACCAAAAATCATCAAAAGTACAAATGATTGAATGAAACCTCAAACTCATAAAATACGATTGATTGGAACCCTCAAACCCACAATACAAAGCTACATCTCACCTACGATAAAAAAATAATTCCATTTACCTGATTTTGATTTTATATAATCATCACTTCCACTTACTCTAAGAATATTGGATAATTTCCATACGTACAGCCTCGTGCATGCATTTTTTACTCAACTATAACGGGTTCATACACATACATAGCAGTACTCCAGTTTGGTCCAAGACCAAAATCCGACATTTGATTATAAGTACATACGAATCACAAACTTTATTAACTATGTTAGAGCAACAGTACTTTTAGACCCAAATGATGTTACACCAAATCAATTAGATTTGCCGTGTGAAATGAAGAAATAAGAAAAGAAATGATATATCAATTATTAATAGCATTGTCATATTGCGTATGTTGAGACATAAAAGTTGGGATCTAATCTTGGGATGCTTATTATATATATATATATATATATATATATATATATCTTAGGTTAAGTTAANAATCTTGGGATGCTTATTATATATATATATATATATATATATATATATATCTTAGGTTAAGGTAAGAACTTAAGAGTAGAAGAGGATTTATGTCAACACATGAAACAATTAAATGCTCTCATTTGTTGAAATAATTAACTTATTCATACTATTCAAGGCTAACTATGTCGTAATTGGCTGCTTGGAGATGGAGCTTTATTGGACTAATTACATTGAAAGGAAGATCAATCACACATTCAAAATTGATAGCAAACTCTGTAATACAACATCTACAAGTATATATATATATATATGTTGAGTGTCTTGTTAATGTAAAACAAATTAAATTAATTGTCGGTAGAAAATCTCAAGAAATAGAAAATCTCAAGAAATAGGTTTATAATTTCGCTTTCTCTTTGAGGAGAGGGAAATTATGATATTTGATGAGTCCCAATGTGATATATAATCAAGTCAATGCCCACAAACCACTAGTGAATAATTAATAGCTACTTTAATCTTGCTTAATTACATTAATTAACTTGATCCAGCCAAGTTGGTTACAAAGCCTTTTTTTTTTTAATGTGCTTGTTGCCTAAGTAATAGCAAAGAGATTCTTAATTACACCACACCTAGGACTATTAAATCTGAAGTCATGTGTATTAAATTAATAATCCACTTTTTTCTTCCATAGTAAAAAAGGAGTGTATGATTTCTACAAGTGATTTGATTTGATTTGATTTGTCCAATATCCTAAAGGAAAGACCTACCCATATATGATGTTGAAATAATTCATGTTTGACACTCTAATCACAACCACAAAATAAGTAGTCTTCATTTGACTAGCAAAAAGGCATTTTAGTTTGTAATCTACTCAAAATATGGTAGGAGTCACTAAGTAAGTTTGGTTGGTATAAACCTAAAAAAATTGAAGTTAATATTTTGACATAACTTTCTCTTAATACTCTCTTTTTTTTCCTCTTTTTTTTTTTATCTTAAAATATCGAAATTTTGTTAGAATCTATATAATCAAGACTATCTTCAATTACATCTTCTTTCTTCCAAGAACTATTTCAATTTCTTAATACATATATTACTTAATTTATCTCATTTGAGAATCCCTCTTGAACATGTATTCTTAATTTGTTCTCCATTAACCGTAAAGTAAATAATCGCACCTATGGTCCAACCAATTGGGAGAGAATCAATAAATTATTTTTCGGAAGCGATTCATTCTTCCCGAAAGTAGCATACAACTCTCCCTTGTACTATACTCTCCTATTTAAAACCTTGTTTGTCAAGTAGTACAATTTTGTAAGCAGTTAGCTAGCCAATGTGTCAAAGTTGTTGTTGGCAAGTCACAATTGGGAGCAGTTGGTTTCTTGCTTTCCAAAAGTGATTAATTGAAGTACTTCTTATTCCTCATTGATTGATAGAAGATGGCGAAGTTGTTCATGGGCAATGGGGAACCAAATAATGATTGCTTTTGATCTTTGTAAATTTACCCACTCAAGTCTTTAAGAGGATCAAGTTAGGTTATTGAGCGGCTAAAAATTCAACAGAGAATATATCAGGCATACGATGTGTCCTCATTCAATTCATGTTCCATGAAAATTTTTTCCTTTGTTGATGCCTGCAGGCACGCGAGGGAATTGCTTTAGAAAGTCCAAGAATCTTTGAGACCTAATCTTTGACCTTAATTTTCATCTCAAGAGTTATAGTATAAGCTTATCACTTTAGAGGGTATTATGAAATGATAAAAGTTTTCCATTTTCACTATTATTTAACAGTAATTTTATTTATTTATATATTTCAACGTATAGTATTTTTATGTTTTTCAAAAATATTTTCATATTTTACACATCCTTTAATACATTTCAAATTAATATCAAACACATATCCTCAAATCATTCAAAATTCATAAACCGGCACAACCTGAAAAACTATTAAGATAACTAAAAATTATGATTTTTTTTTTTTTTTTTTGTACATTTCGTTAATTTAAAAATAAAAATCATTTGGTGAAACTTAAGGTGGGAACATCCACCCGTAGAATTATTTTGAAAGGTGGGGACTGAAAAGTTAAGGGCGGAATTTTACCTTTTAACAATTTCTTACTTGCTAATTTTCTAAAAGTTAACAGGTGCATAAAGTTGCTAAGGTAACACTATTAATTTTGTTTTCTACCCAAAGGACTTCCACATTGTTGTATGCAAACCAACCGACATGACTAAACTTGTATAACATCTTTATTGTATTATAAAAATTAAAAATTCAGATGAGACGGTGCCATCTCCTGATCCTCGCACTAATGGTATTTTGTAATGTAACGTACACCTTTATTTTCTCTTTTAAATAATTAATTAATTTTTAAATAAATATAACATCATAACATTGAGTATTCAAACAAATGACTTTATGCATCCGTTGTGTCTAAACTATTCCCATTAAGAAGACAACATTTTAGAATAATTTTATTATGCGAATTGACTCATTGGTTAGTATTACATTAAAATAATAATAATAATTTTTCCAAATATTTGTGCTAAACAGAATCATTTATTTGATTTCCCATAATTATAAATCAAAGTAAACCAAACAAACTGTACACTTTGATTATAACAAGCGTTTTTCTTCACACATACACCTAACACATAAGTTAAAATAATTCATGAAATACATACTATTTTCTTCTTTTATTTATCCCAACCCTGCCTACCAACGTAATCAACAATTTTTTAATATAATGAGAATACGATATCTGTAATTCATGAGAATATATAAGAGAATGAGTTAAAAAGAGTATTTGCTGCAATACTAATATCTAAGAATTGAGTATCTTGTCATCCCAGAATCTTCTGATTGATGATTCATTTACACTTTTTTAATGTCTTAAGAATATAAACTTCCAACATTTCTGGTTTCTATAGAAATTTACAAGTGGCCCCAAAACCATTTTCTTCATAGCAGTACAGAATTATATATACACTTATTTCGTATACATTTTGTCTCCTCTTTGAGGTTGCTTTTTCTCTGTATACTCGGGCAACTGGTCTACTCTTTCTACCCCGTATCAATGAAGTCTTCTGCTTCCTTAAAACAAAAAGAAAATTGTATCCTAGGAAGACACGTATGTACAATTTGATTCCTTCTAAGAAATAAAAAGGGTCAAAAGCATTAACACAAAAAAAGGTCGATGCTGTCATGAGTTTGCAGCGAAATGATTAAATATGGTTTCCAGAGTTGATTGGCTGATACTATATTCTGCTATTCCCAATCGATTCCTGGCAAATAATTTCGGATACAAATCAGCTTGAAAAGCACAATTAAAGAAAAAAAAAAAAGGAAATATTGAAGAAGTTTAAGAGTATTCTCACCTGTTTCGTTCCAGGTGTCCAAAAACATCAGCAAGCGAGAGGCCTTCTCCATATGGCAACTGCAGTCAAATTCTGGATCAATTACTAGTTGAATCTTAAAGGACAACCTATATATGAGTGAAGGAATGCACCAGTACACAAAGCAGCAAATAATTCTCATACACACACTCATGCATCAACACGTTCTAACATCAATATGAAGGCCACAAATAATAATTTGTTAAGACTAAACTCATGTAATCAGGGCATTACCAGTACATTCAATCTTCACTAACCGATAAAATTTATATATATTGTTATTCCATTTTACGCAGGAAGTTGGGGCTTTATTCTATTATGTTTGCATCTTAAAGTAAAAGTTACACCTCACATGTTCTTTTATTTAAAAGGGTTTCTAAGGTGTGGGTGGGTTTCGGACTCATAACATACTTGCGGCAAGGGACATCAATAGCACCGCAACGCATTTGATCTGCTGATCAGTTTTACCAGAGTCAAAAGATTGGGGAATAGTGGACTGGATTAGACCTGTCATGAACATGAGTATCATACATTCTGTTACATTGAAAACCATATCCAACTCTACTGGCATCAGAGCCTTAACGAGCAGCCCACTCCACTGAGGTGATTGATGTGAATAGGATTTACAATATGGAAGTTTCCCAATCTTCAATGTAACAGCAAAAGGAAAGTGTTCGACACACAAAAAGGCCTGGCAAGACTTACAGCCAAACCACATCAAATCTAGCTGATTACAAGCCTAAGACTCACGGAGGAAGTTCAATTTCATCTTAGGTTACAATGCTCCCAATTATGTTAAAAACCACTATTGTTCTCTAAAACAATTGCCATATCGTTTCATTTTATTTCAAATTTTCTATTTTCTACAACATTGGAAAGAGAATAAGGGAAAATTTAAAGACGGTACAAGCATTTCTTTATTTCACATATCATAATGCAAATCAATTGAAAAACCACAAGATTACTGATTCTACCTGATATTTGACACTTAACCCATTGCATCCATGAAACGTTGAGCCAGGAAATGAAGATAGGATAAATGAATCAATCACCGAAAACTTTTCTTTGGCTAACCACCACTCGGCAAATATTGGCAAAGGTATACCTCCTATCAAAACTCGAATAGCCAAGTCAAAAAAAAATTATGAGGAAGAGAAATAAATGCATAAAGTTTTAGGTCTGTTACTTTGTTCATTAGGTTATATCTTTCTTCTTTTGAGAACATAAATATATGGAAGTTGGAATCCATCTTATAATTACAAGCAGTTTGATGTGCATATATACCTAGTTTAGCAATAAAAAATAACACGATACTGCTTTAACATCTATATGCCATTTGCATGAACATACTGGTAGTATGATTGTTCATGAGGTCTCATTGACTTGAACTATTTTCCTGAATTATATGCTGTTTTGTTTGACATGTTTTTTTAATACAAAAGCAAAAATTTTTATGTTTCATGCACTTCTTTCAGGTAACTACTTTTAAGAACTTATTTTTGGTTTTTCTGGTTGTTTGGTGCACAAATCAGATGTACAAGGAACATTCATACCATGCCGAACCAACTGCTCTGATAACTGTTCACCAAAAGTCCCACCAGAGACAGATGCTGAGGATATGAGTGCCTTTACTCTTTCTTCATTGCCAAGCCAGTGTCCAATCATAACTATCATTTCTTCTGACAAGCTAATCTCTGCCACTGATGCATTTTCTGATGTGATGCAGTCAACACCACCAATGCACACTTCAAGATCAGTTAGTAAGCTCCTTGGATGAGAAGGAACATCAAAAAGCCTTTCCCGAATAAGTCGGCAGAAGTTTTCCAAATCCACAGAACTAACTTCAGTAGGTTTAACCTGAGGACACAAAAAAACAGAATTAAATATTTAATTAGACGCTCTAAAACTTGTAATAAATTATAAAACTTAGTAATTAGTTATAAATTGTAAACCTTTAAGAAATACAGGGTCATATATCATGAAATACCTCTAACTCAAGATAATTTCCAAATCGTGTTTTCAAATGTTGAGGACTTCCAATGCATCTTAGCTGGCCTCCAACCTATAAGGGAGAGGTAATGGTGCTGTCAATGGTCATGAAGGAGTGTCTCAACTCTCAAGCTTGTAATGTAAAATGTAAATTCATACCATGATCCCAATTCGGGTGCACAGTGCTTGAGCTTCATTCATGCTATGTGTTGTAAGAATAACTGCTGTCTTCCCTTGTCTAGTTGACAAACGGGATATTACTTCCCACATGAATCGTTTAGCAATAGGATCCATACCTGAAATAGTTATTAATCAGCAACTAGCTCATAATTGAGCTTACGTGAGAAAAAAATTGCAGAGTAAGGAAAGAGAATCTGTAAAGCAGATACCATTTCTTCTAAGACTGGGTGAGATATGCATTTGCAGAAGACATAAATTTTTAAAATTAAAAAATTATTTTAGTAGTTAACATTTTAAGCGTCATACCCCTAAGAAAATTAACAATTGCACTATGAAAAAAAGGACTTATAGCTGAATTAGAATTGATGAACCTCTTCAAAATTTTGAGTCCAATGATGTCATTACAGATTTAGCTTACTGGATTACACAAAATTTGCAGGATTACAGGGTCAAATTGGTTAAACGATTACCTCCCAAAATTAACAGAACCTCTTCTTTTGAGCTGATCAAGCATCAATACAATATTATCTTTATCCAATTAAACCATTTCTTTTCAAAAAATACATTACTAGCGACTATAGATGTTTAAAATATAAAAGCATTCATAGAAGCTAAAATGCTAACCAAATATTCTACATATTAAACCAACCATAGTTTAAAGATTTTGACCATGAAATGTAAGGGTAGTGATTATGTAGCCTTCTAAAAGGAGTTTAAGTAATGAGAAGTTTATACCTGTAGATGGCTCATCCAGAATAACTATTGGAGGATCTCCAACCATTGCAATTGCAACAGATAATTTACGCTTGTTTCCCCCACTGAGGGTAAATGATGGCTTGTTAGCATGCTTCAACAAGTCAAACTCCACTAACTTTTCCATAACAACCTGCCCATAAGGTTAGAGTTATTAGGGGTCCATCATGCAGGTTCTCACATCAGATATAAAACATTTAATTTTATAATATCTTATTTTATAACCCCTATCAATGCATGCTGTGCACCAGATTCACAAATGAGTACTACGTAGGACCTCATACTCTTTAGTTGTCGGAAAACAATAGGACAAAATATCTTTGGGTAAATGGCCCAATGGAATTTCAACCTTTGTTTCTTGGTTGAAAACCAAGGGGTCAAACCATCCTATTCGCTAGGGTTTATAAACATCTTATATTGATAATAGAAATTTGCTGTTGTGTTCTCATTCAAGGTGTTTGATTAGAAAATAAATCCAACTGTATGAAATTGTGCAACTATGGTTCAAGCTTATCTAACTTAAAAACATTCAAATCTAAAGAGAAGTGAAACTCAACAAAATCCTTGTACATCAAACCAAAAATTTTAACCGTTAGCTTAAAAAGTTATGAACAGACTACCAACACAGGGCATAAACATAATATATGCTAATTCTAAATTGATATACATACATCATCTATCTTGTAATCTGCCACTCCTTTTATCCTCGCATAGAGCTCAAGATGCTCTTTGACAGTCAAATATTCCAATAGAGCATCAAATTGGGGGCAATATCCAATCTGTAAATTGCTCATATAGTCATATAAGAAAAAAGTTAGATCAAAATCATATTTTCAAATCGACAGTGTAGATTCAATAACAGAAAGAACAATATGATTGAACCAGACATACAAGCCGACGGGCAGCCTTGGGATTTGAACAAATATCTTTGCCAAAAATAAAAGCAGTTCCATCAGTTGGATATTCTTCTCCTGCAAAGACCATGTAGTCGAATAACAGAAATAAGATATCTTTCAACCCTAATTAATAAATGACAAGGCAGGAACACAAAGACAAACATTCCAACTATATTATCAGAAATGTTGGCATGGACATACAGGCATAATTATCTAGTATTATCTAGAAGTGTTGTCTTCTCATAAAGATTCCTCATACCAGTAAATCTTAATAATCACAAAGAAAGATAGTAATCACTGTAAATTAAAAATGTAATCAGCACTCATCAAGCAAAAACCTCCAATAAATTGAACAGATCCATACAAAAATCAACTTCTAATTAGAATTTTCATATTAGGTGTACCATAAATACTGGTTATTGTATTTTGGTGAGGAGTTGAAACATACCAGATAGCATCGACAGAGTTGTAGTCTTCCCAGCTCCATTTGTTCCTAAGAAGCCAAAACACTCTCCCGCTTGAACTGAGAAAGTTAATGACTGAACAGCTACTTTTGTATCATAATGCTTTCCCCCAGGATAAACCTATAATAGGTGAATATCTTGCTTTAGACACTGATTGACTGCTGTAGTAAAACCATTCCAAAGACATCTCGATGACAATGAATATTATACATTATAAAAAATACCTTCCGAAGATTTTGCAAGTATATGATGGCATTATCAACTGAACCTGAAAGTACCCTATTTCTTTCTGTCTGTACATCTATATCTTCTTCAAGATCAACAGCAATAGCTTCTGAGGAAGATTTTAGTAGGGGCTCTAAATAACCAGAAGAGGAATAATGGAGATTTCTAGTTCTCTTCCACCACCCCTTTATTGTCCCAATTGTCCATTTGTGAGAAGGAAAAACTTCAAGTCCAAGCGTTAAGAGAAAGTAACAAATGCTCTGTCATAATTGAAAAAAATGAATCAGACCTCAACATAAATTAATGTTCATCCCAATAGAGGTTCAAAAGGCAAAAGTCCAAGAGAGTCCAATTACTGAAAAAAGACAAGTCCCAGAAATACACAAGTAAATATCACAATGCACTGAAGTCTAGTAGTCCAAGTTCACTTTCACTTTAGAAAAATCAAATTATCTGAATAAAGTGGAAGAATCAGCACAGACATGTTGTTTCTATCATAGATAGGAAATCATGCATTAATCTTCAAAATGAACTCCACCAGAGAGAATCTTTTTACA
Organism: Bursera cuneata; assembly: GCA_026212285.1. Taxonomy (NCBI): domain Eukaryota; kingdom Viridiplantae; phylum Streptophyta; class Magnoliopsida; order Sapindales; family Burseraceae; genus Bursera; species Bursera cuneata. The sequence goes on from JANLJB010000024.1 coordinate 34,130, forward strand.
AATCACTCTGCAGAAAGATGGAAAGTAAAAATTTGTTGGCTAAATAAATATTACGCCTCTGTGGAAGGTCCTCGCCTGGTGAAGATTGTAGCAATAAGAAGTTCAAACCATCTTGGGTCTATCACTAAGCCATAGCCCATAGATCACTACCAAGTGAGCTCCAATTGACCTAAGTTTATGGGAGCATTTGATCAAATTTTGAGATCTTTAAAAGTTCTTATTACTACATAATATGCAGGGGAGCGGGTTGATTACACTTTCACATACATTTTTTATGTATACCTCTTTATATTGAAGTGGCTTTCTTCTAGTTCTTATTCTCTACATTCTTTTCATTCATTTTCTTTAGACAGAACTGGTTTTTCAGCAATGCTTATACGGCAGATGGTTCCCATCTGTGACAGAAAGAAGAGACAACCAAAGCTTTCTCCTCACCAACAAAGGAAATAGCTTGTCCTAGAAAACCGCTTACATAAACAATTACCTTTTGAAATTAAAATAAATTTCTCATAAACATGAACTAGATGCAGATTAAAATTTGCACTACAAATGCTTCCTTTTAGAATGGTACTCTTACTATGGATACCTCTGTCACCTCTAAACCTACTATGTCAAAATAAGATGTCATAAACAAACATAACTCAGAGGGAGTTTTATGTAAGATGGCTTGCATTAGGAATTCACCTCAAAACCAAGGTAACAAATTGAGGCACCAGTTATATTCCAATCAAAGACTCCATCACTAGATTTTTCTTTCATCCCTTGCCGTAGAAGAGCTAGTGAAGCAAGCCCATCGGCAAAGCAAAACCCTGGTGACAATCTGAAGAAGTTCTGAAAAAGCATATTACAGAAAAGTCAGAAGACAAGTTCAGTATCAACATTAAGAGTTGTAATATATGCAAGCAAAACTATTTAGTAACAATCAACTTAGAACATACAAGTAGATTCAAGTGATTAGCTCTCTTCAAAGCAAATCATCAGCAAAGTAGATTAAGTATAATGTTAGAATTCTTACTATTACGCAATAGTCAGAGCAATAACATATTTTATGTGGAAGACAGACAGTAATTAAAAATGGTTTCACTTGTCTAAGAAAATCATCAATATGAAAGGCAAGATCAAGGCAAATTACATAAGCTTTCAATACGTAGCCTTCAGTTGAAATTCTCCTACTTAGAGTAATCCCTAGTTCACATTAATTTCTAAATCATTAAAAAGATTTTTTGATAAAATAATCACTCATCAGGTCACTTTAGTTAGAAACTTCTCCACATGAGGTTATGATAATAGTTTTTTTTTTTTAAAAAAACAAAAGGGAAAAAAAAAAGAGCAAAACCAGGGATAAACAAGTTAGGGCACAAATTTGTGTCAGGTGCTATCTTACAACTTTATCTTCATAATGTCATAGTTCCTCTCTTAAATTTTTCTATTTTCCTAGAAAGGATACAAAAAGGAAACACTACTAACCATAAACAGATTTAAGAACAGACACAAAAAAAAAAAAAAAAAAAAAAAGGGTGAACNCACACAAAAAAAAAAAAAAAAAAAAAAAAAGGGTGAACCACACGCAATGTCGAAAATAAATAAATTAAAAAAAAAGAAAAAAAAGAACCCTCTAATTGTTCAATAGCTAATCCTTGATTATGATAGATGAAGAAAAGCATGATGATATGAAAACTTTTGGGAGGAATTAGTCTTTGAATATATGGGTATTTAAAAACGAATATTGTCCAACCTTGAGAAGAGAATTTGCACTTGCTGTTGTCCGTATAAGCCCCATAATAAATGAGATAACCATAAGAACGAGCCCAGTGAAAAAATGGACCAAGAGAACAACATTCTGCATGTACAATTAAAAAATTAACTATTCGTAAGAGTAATCTTGATGTTCTGTCAGAAATACAGAAAAAAGAAATGCTATTCACCTGGGCCATTGTGTGATCAGAGAAGAAGAATGACAGGCAATATGTCGATGACGCAATTGCCAGTCCATACTCCAAAAACATGAGAATGGTTGGTAACAAACAATCCCATCCAATAAACTGATCAAGACCTACAGAATCAAAATATCTTAGTTACCAAGTAAAGATTAAGCAAAATAAATAAACAGATAAGGAAGAAGAATTATACATGATGCTCTAAGGCAGAGTGGACCATAAGGAAAAAGGAACAATACGTGGGAAAAGAATATATGATGATTCATTTATAGCAGCAAGCATTTAATTAAGCGCAAGAAGTATAATGGAATTCAGAATTCCCCTTTTCCAATTCACTGATTTCTTTAAGTTCACACAGATATCAATTACCATCCAATCATGCCTAGATCAATGTTGTTAAGCTAGAATGAAAATGATACACTTAGTGTCAGACTAGCACCCAGAGCCTTAGAGATTTTCTCTTTAAGTGTCTTGTCTGCTATAATTAATAGGATGAATGTTCAACAAGCAACAACTTAAAAGTGCAACCTAACAGGCAAACACTCGTACCTCCAGTGAGTAGCTTCTATCGCATAAAATACCAAGTTAGAGGTTTGTACATATTTGACACCGATACACCAAATAACTTGTCAGTTGCAAGAGTGAGGAAAAGATAAAAGACACCATAGCATTAAAGCATCAATTCAGATAACAAACAAACAAAAAAAAAAGCACTTGAACAACAAGCATGTCAAAGAGCATCTCAAATTGTATAACTGATCATTTAAGGGGAAAAAAAGATTCCATCAATTATATTCACGAATGTAGAAGACAAAAGTTTTGGCCAGGAGATGAAATTAAAATCCGCCAAATTTATTGAAGATTATGCAGTTAGTAAGGGAACTCTAGTAACGTACCAAAGATGTAGAAGAGAATTATTGCAAAACTTGAAGGAAATAAGAAGCTGATAAAGTCCCATATATATGTAGAAATCCAATATGAAAGTATAGAAACCTGAAAAGCATGATGAAACACATTACAAGAGTATTGGGTCAAGAAATTTGGATTTTTGTTTCCTTTTTTACCAAAGAAAAACTATACCCCACTAATCAATTGTTGATGCTTAGCTTTCACCTCACGTTCCTGCATCACATAAGATAGTATATCACACAACTGTGAAGAAAGAAAATAGAAGTACAAAATATTGGTTTCACAAACAATAAAAAGATCCTTAAAACCTATTTAAGTTTATAATTTTGACAACACTAAAAATAAATCAGCAAAAGATTCAGCAAGTTACATTCTTTATTACTAGGTAGCTAAATGATATTAGTGAAGAGGCCCACAATAACTATGGTGGAAAGTCAATGAAAATAGAAATAAACCAGTAAATAAGTTGGAGACTAAAGTTTAAATAAACTCATCAAAACGTCATCTACAAGCTGTATATACAAACTGATGGAGAAATGGGAAAGAGGGGGTTTGTTAAGAAATGGAAATTAGTAGACGAAGGAAAGAGGAAAACTAAAAAAGGTGTTGTAATGAATAGAAGAATCTACAAAAGCACAAGGAAGACCACAAAGTGAGAGTACTTGAAAATGATGTCTATAACAAGAAGATAATTTATGTATGTGCTACCTTTTTTTTTTCTTCAAGAAACAATAATAGTATTTATTAATGAAAAGAGGAATTTCAAATACAAGATTGTGAACAACCGTCTGCTCATTACATCTACATACTATAAATAAAGAACAAAAAGATAAAATCAAACTAAACAAACTAAACCAAACTCCCAATCTCTACGAATAATGAAAATATATCCTAAAATTGCCTAGTAATCAGAAAGATGCCATCGATCAAATTTTATGCCATGGTACACCCTTGCCATACTTGACTATCTAGTTTAAAAAGGAATTAGAAAGATTCTTCAAGAAGATTATGTAAATATAATATATAGGGTGACTTTCTTAAATGTGAAATTATCGAAGAGTGGGTTACGTTTGCGGTTATGACTCTTGTTCTGGTGATATAGTGTTCACATCCAAGTGCACGTGCGAGGATATGTTAGAGCTTAAATACCATAATTAGGTCCTTGCCTATCAACTAAAGCTTTTCAGATAAGTGGTCACTTAACACATTCACTTTACACTTCTCATAAAATCAATCTCAATCTGTAGTCATACATGACAATAGCATATTTATTTAATAGGTCAATTTATGGGAATGCTATATGTATGTATAATTCTGCAGAAAAAGAAGCCAACAATACTTGGGACCCAACTAATAAGAATATCACCAGAAGCTGTGTCTATAATGTTGTTAAGGCGACTAAAGAGTTCCTTATTATAATGCAAGATGGATATTTGGACATTATCCAGTTTGGACCTTTATACTTACTTTTCACAGTACTAAACCACTGACTTTATCTATGAATCCTAGGCCTTCCACAAAATATAACTACCCAGAAGAACTTCATCTTCTTGAAACCATCATTTATGTCACTTTCTAAATAGAGCAATAACGTTGATACATGAAAACTTCATACGAAAATATTTCAGAGTAGTTCTAAATATTTTACCTTCACAATGGAAACAGCAAACGAGGCAGGAATGAATGAGAAGGCAATAGTAACAATTATTGAAGCTGAGAAGGCATCCAGATCCTACAAACACAAAATTCAAAATGTAATCCAAACTGAATGTTATGACAACAAGATGCTGGTGACATTCTAGATTCTGCAAGGAAGATAGGAGCTACATGTGAAAAAGTAATAAAATTCACTCTTCTTATACCAGCTGTTAAAGCAAGGAAACATCTTACGCAGGCATGTCAAACACTCTCTTTGACACCACAGGACATGGTATCCATACAACAGAACTTTACGTCGCTTTACAAAAGCCACAAAGTCATAAAAATGAAGGACATGGCCAACAGAAACTATGCAACCTCTGTAACAAGGACATGTTAATGGCTTGGGGTATATCACGCATAGATTAATCATAAAATGTCTTGTGCTCTTCAAAGAAGAAATCCTACTGACATTTGGTTTCCAAATTTACACAAAAATTCCTTCATGCTGTGTAAGGAAGAACCCTCATTCCTTTCCCATAACTTTTTACTGTGAACATGCAACTATTCTAAACATTAAAGCTGATGCCAGATTCCCAAGTTTCACAAGATATGACCCTTTGCCATGGAAAATTAATAAATAACCAAATAATTTGAAAGAGAAATATTACAAATGTGTTGCTCATAAAATTAAACTGCGACTTATGTCGCAAATGTGTTCCTTCTAGTGTTCAGTGGGTCATTTTCCTCCGGTCTAAGTTTGTGATATCAAAAGAGTTTCATGGGATTAATATTCTGATTTGAATGTTTCATAATAATCAACATTTCAGTTTGACAGAATACATATTTGAGAAAATACTAAAATCAACAGGAAGCATACATGATGTTGTAACCGCTGGCTACTTGTCATGGGCAGAGGATGGTTGCGTGTTCGAATTGTCATGTTTCTATTTCGAGTAGCGAGTCTAAGAATTGCAGCATTCATAACATTTATATAAGTTGGAGCAGCATGCTGACAAGAACTGTTATGTAGTACTGTGAATCCTAAACTTCCATCATCATTCTGATCATCCATCACAATAGCCCCATATCTGGATATGAGCATGCACCGAAATGAGACAAAGTACATTGAATCAAAATGTTACACATGCTAACAAAGATATTCCAGAGCGTTTGTTTAAATCCAGAATGCTCACAAACACGGTAGTAAAAAGAAAAATTCCAGACTCGCAACATAAGAAAACAAATGTAGGGAACTAACTCAACAGGTAAATCTTCTATATGAGAGAATAAGTGAATATAAAAAACATATAAATTGCTAGGAACAAATAAGAGCTTTCACCTTATATCCATATGGTGATTGTCTATCCATTAAACATCCTAAAGCCTTTAAAAATAACAAATAACAAAATAACCTTAAAAAATGAACAAAGTGCTGAAATTCAAAGAAAATAAAGTAATTTTGAAAAGCGAGGTCATTGCACCTTGACTGATAGGATTGATTAAAACTTGACATTAAAAATTCACTCATTGAAAGTAAAACTGGTCCCAAAGTTGGCCCTGCCGCCTCAACAGCATCAGCTAATGCCCTTTCTGGATTGGGGAACTTATATTCACTCTTCTTAAAACTTTGGATCCATCCTCCTTTAATGTACTCTGATACCTGCAGCATTAATATCCATTAACTGGAGGAACATTCTAAATGCATGTCATCACAGTGAAGTTTGATAGCCAGAAAAAAATTTAGAACTAGTACAACAATCCGAAACTCAAAACCATAAGACAATTTAACACCTCAAATGATCGGTAGTGGAAACAAACCTCTTTAGTAATAGGAAAGGATTGATTAAAAGGAATTGGACCACCACCACCACCACCACTTAACAGAGGGTTAAAATTTGAAGTTGTGAAGGTCACAGACAGCTGATCAGGATGTGGCTTAAGCTTCAGAAAAAGAAGACCAAAAAGCAAGAAGATGGCAGGAATAAAAAGCTGGAACACAATTGTTTTGCGGTCCCTACGAGCAGACACTGCCCTCTTTATAAACAATGCTCTACAATGTTGCCAAAACATGGACCTTGGAATTATACAACACATACAGCACTTTGTACATAGGAAATTCAGGAAACTGAGAATAGCATCAACAATCAAACCAAAAGCTCTTTGAACTATGGTAAAAATGATTCCAAGAACCCATTTATAGTTTCCAACCAATTTCGATGGGGAAATCCTCTTGGGAGCTTGTTCATGAGAAATATGACAAGCCAAAATATCTGGCGTAACCAAATTATTCCCTAGGCTCTTACACTCAGATTCATCAAGATCAGATCCTGCAACTCTTAGAAATACCTCCTCCAAAGTTGTGACAGATATACCATAACTTTCAATACCAAAATAATTTGTATCTTCACTAACACTTGTTTGAGCATTAGAAACTGATCTGCTCATGCAACTTTCTATTTCCCTAAACATACTTTCGAAGGATGCCGAGGATGCCAGGGGAAGCTTGAAGGTAATCTCAGTTCCAACCTGAAAATGCAGTAAACAATCAGATAATGCCATATGTTATAATGAGGATTATTTTAGAAAACAAGGTTGCATTTATATATAACTGAAGAAAAACAAACGCGAGAAAGCTATATTTCTTATTTACATTTGTTGAAAATAGGAATATGTCTGTTTCCTGTATAGTGTAAATATTTTAGGAAGGGATTAGATTAGATCCACTAATATAGGAAGTTTATGATTTTCTCCTATTATAGGGATCCTTTCCTTTTTTCTACTCTATGATGTACACTATATATTTGGTTCTTTGTAACCTAAACATATATACAAAAATTCAGAGACTTCAAGTCTTCATGGTATCAGAGCAGGATATCAGGAAAAATACAAAAACCCTCCGTAAATTTTTCCCCCTGCAAAAAGTACTGTTTCCGGCGATCAGTACT